>JARQOC010000167.1:0-128257 GCA_033576535.1 Allobates femoralis | reverse complement strand
GTTTAATGTTGTTTCTCCTGGACCTGTCTTCAAGGTCCAGAGTCTTGGCTTGGGTCTTTGTCACAGCTTGCTGTAAGATATCATGTGCATCCCACAGTTCATTATCTGATTTCACCAGTTCGGCCATCTTACGTTCTAGCCGGTCTGTGCGGCCACCTAGTTCTTCTATATGTCCCTTTATTTCTGCCATCATGGACTTCATGTCCTCCTGGAGCGAGGACCAAAGAAATGCTAGCATGTCCTGCATCGCGCCTTTTGTGATCGGCGCTTCTGCTTGCTCTGGAGCAAATGCTCCCACAGGAGGCTGGGAGGCCCGCCACGAGGCACGAGCGGCGCGAGGTGAAAGCGGCGCCATATTGAGTTGATAAACGGGAAGGATCGCGCTGGCAAAAAAATCAATTATGCATCTAGGGGGATCGCAGGTGACGGGTTTGGTCTTACCCATCCACTCACTCTAGTCTCCGGTGGTGAGGAGGCTCTATTAAGAGTGTTAGGGGGCCGCCGGTGCCTTGTTTTGTGCTGCTTTTCGTTCCCTGGGATTGGAGCTCCCGCTGTATGCGACCTCCAGCTTGAGCAGTCAGGCCCCGCCCGTTTGTGAGGTTCTTGAAAACTTTGATTACTACTTCACCAAAATTGTGAGCCGTGAAATTTTTTTATGTATTATTTATTATTAAAGCACGATTTATTCCATGGCACTTTATATGTAAAAAAGGGGCATAAATAGACAAGTACAATAATTATGAATAATACAAGGCACAGATGATGCTATTATCAGCATAATCATCCCTCTGCTCTGTCTGTTGAAATGCTCATTGCACAATCTGAAAGAGGATGATTTGAATTCCCAGTTCATGGCAAGATTTTCCAGTGAGTGATGCTACTCAGCCTTGCCTCAGACAATATTCTCAGCCCACATTGGGTGATGAATAGGAGGATGAGGAAGAAGAGAAGGGACATGACTTGCTTATCTGTACTACAGAGAAAACTATCAATCCCAGCTTCCATTCTCTCCAGCATGGATGGTCTGAAGTGGAGGAGCAGAAGAAAGGGGCGAGGCAGTTTGAGGAGAGGAGGGTTACTGTTTGTCCTAGTGGTGACACAGAACCTTTAGTTCTATGTAGTTTCCAATACGTGGCAGAGTTCATGTCCAACTGACTTTTCTAATACCCTTGCGTGATAGACATTTTAGGCCAGAAATAAATACTGATTGTACACTTTTTTCGACCCAATGTACAAGGAGGAATTTATTTCTCTCATTTCTGAGTCAGAAAATGGCTGCACAATAGAATCATTCAAGAGGGTCATTGCAGATCAGTTGATGAAAATATCACCCCCAAATATGGCTGGCTGCAGAGGTACCATCTCTTTTCAGCACCAAGAATTATAGAGTAGGGACATGCACACCAGGTGTAACACAGGCGGGTGTAAAATGTGCCAAAACTGGGCCAATTTAAATAAACCATCACATCAGCAAGGACTATCTGTGGATGTAAGTATGACAAGGAGAGAGAAGTTGACCAAGGTGGTGAAGGATTACATAAGTGACCATACCAGCATCCTTCCTGATGATGCTTCAGTGCCCTTTAACTATTGGTTGCCCAAAGTGCCCACTTGGCCCGACCTCCTCCTGTATGCCTTGGAGGCGCTGACCTGCACCTGCTGCTAGTGTGTTGCCTGTATGGGTTTTTAGTTTTGCCAGGTAATCATAACGGATAGCCGCATTCGCCTGTCAATGGAAAATGCAGACAGGCTTACTCTCATAAAGTTGAAAAAGGGCTGGATTTCTCTAGACCAGAGGTCCCCAAATCCAGGCCTCGAGGGCAGCCAACAGTGCAGGTTTTCAGGATTTCCTTAGTATTGCACAAGGCTTGGAATCATTAACTGTGCAGATGATCACATTATCACCTGTGCAATAGTAAGGAAATCCTGAAAACCTGCACTGTTGGCGGCCCTTGAGGCCTGGAGTTGGGGACCTCTGCTCTAGACTTTGTAATCCAACAGGATGAGAGCAAACCAACTTAAATTCACATAAAATGTTCATTTTTGCAAGTTATCTTAACATTTATAGGAAAAGAAAGGAACACAGCATCCAGCAAGGTAAGTATAGTATGCAAGTAAGGTGCAGAAAATCCATTAAACTTAGCATTGTAGACCCCCTGTCATGGCCTTAACATCTATCCATTCCCATCCAAACCCATTTCGTTCTTAATTTAAATTAAAATCCTATTCCTTCTGCTCCTGCAAAATTTACATCATGTTCAACAACATTTTGCCATTGATGTAAATGTAATGTATAATGTTTTAATTGGAGGCCCTTGTCACAATTTCTTCCTGTGCCTGTGACACAGCTGCCAGGGCTAGTTTTTGGAAAGCCTATGCACATTTTGCACTGCTTCGACTACTGTACTAGTCCCACTCTCTACCAAAGTTAAAACAAAATTTTGTCCTGATGCCCTACTGAAGGTTTCTTTCAGCATGTATGAGAGAGCCTGATTCTGATATTTAGGTATGTACTTGGACATTGTGGAAAAGCACCATTGGCATGATGTGGCCTACTAAGTTCTTCAACCAAACACTGTAAAACTACCCATTATCTCAGTAATATGCTCCACAAACATCTTCAGGTCTCAGCCTTACACATAGGAATAATATGAGTAACGGTAATGAAATATGCTATATATAAAGTATTATACATTATACACTATTATATAGTACGTAATGTGTGGTGAAAGTTTAGCTCCAAAAGAGTTGTTGGGTCTAATATACAGGTACTAGAACGCTACTCTGCTTTCTTTCTCCAGGGTCCAAAAACCGTCCCTACACTATTCTCAGCCAGTTGATATTTGATGTAGCTCTTAAATGAGCTGTTGGTCCAATATGCAGGTTTTGGAACACTACTCTGCTTTCTCTGTCCCTGCTACAAAAAACATCCCTACAGAGCCAGTAGAGACTCAATGTAGCTTTTAAAAGAGCATTTGTGTTATATGTGGATGGCAGATACACTTTCCCTAGATGCTAGTCGCTCTGTCTCAATGCTCACACTACGCTGTATCCGGATGCAATATACACAAGATGATGGCAGCAGGGGTTATATAGACCCTATATGGGAAAAAGAGATTATTTTGTCAGCTCACCCCTCTACTAGGGATGGGCGAATCTACTCGCTAGGACTCGTTACTCGGCGAGTAGTAAGGGACTCGTAGGACTCTGTACTCGGCGAGTTTCCCAGCCATTACTCGCACAGTAACGAGTCCAATGCAAGTCAATGGCAATCCTAGTTTTGTCAGAGTTTACTTTTTCTCACTCGCTAGACTCGCTATATCACATCGCTATGTAGCTTGAATCTCCCCAAATCGTTTAAACAATCACACCGCTTCACGGATACCCGCTGTCAGCAGCGAGTCTGAGCGAGTCTACGAATCCAAGTCCTGTATACTGTATTCGAGACTCGCGAATACAGAATCTGTTATGTTCCGACAAAGCTTCCAAGACAGCCTAGCGTGTTAGGTCAGAAAACTTGTGAAGATGGACAAGCATGTTAGCCAATCATATTCAGTAATGCCACAGCCATATTGGTTGTGGCAGGACTATGATTGGCTTCTGTCCATCGTGATGCCTATGTCATGTATGAGAGGCGAGGCTGTATATAAGCCTTGCCACCGCCATATCCTCCACATTCCTGTGACGATCTGAGCCTAGTGCAGGGTGAGGTAGATGCTGGAGCAGATCATAGGGAGTGTCAGTCAGTGTAGGGAAACTTCAAGATTCCTTATATTTAACCCAAACAGCTCTTCTGAGACCTACCAGGAGGACAGAGGAGTACTGTGTAGAGGACTGTAGGCAGGCAGGCAGGGAGGAGCAGCCTTTATGGTGGGTTTACACGTTGCGATATCGGCGTCCAACTCCGACCAAAAGTCACGTGGTTCTTGCGTTGGACCCAATATCGTTCCTGCGTTGTACGGTGTGAACATCCGATACGATGCAGGAACGATGGTAAACCGATATCGGGGGTCGAATGAGCGTGCTATTCAACCGCCCGATATCGGATGCCGGTTGGAGCCGGATCGTCCCGTGTGACAGCCCAACTCCGATGTGTACTGCAACGCACCCATTCACTCCCATGTTAAATGGTCGTTCCTGGGTCGGGGGGCGTACACATCGTAGGGACGTTGTATCCCGATATCGCAGCGTGTAGACCGCCGATGCGATTCAGGGAAAACCGGGCACGAAATGCGCGCTCCCACGCCGTTGTATATGATATCGGAACGATATCGTGACGTGTAAACCCACCATTACAGTGCACACAGGATCGACCTCATAGCTTAGCTTACTCACACAGCTTTCCTAATAGCTGAAGTCAGAGGCTTAGCTGAGGTACTATTTCTTATTTTTTTGCACCTCATAGATTTTGGGTCATAATAACCCTTCAGCTTTATTTTCTCTGTGGCAGACCAGTGCGTTGCTGCTCTCCCACCTGCAAATATCACGTACGCCACCTGCTTGTGCAACTACTTGTGCACACTTAATAATTTTTGCAGGGACTAGTGTGCTGCTTCACTGCCAAGTGTTAGCACACACTTAACCCACCAAAACGGCAATGCGAGCGCTTTCCGAGACACATCTGCGATTTGTAAATCGCACATTACTTGCTATTACTCGCTTCCCCATTCATTAACATTGGACTCGCTAGATTCGCAACGAGTAGCGAGTCCCGGGCTCGGACTCGCTAGAGTCAAGCGATTCCGAGTAATTTAGGACTCGCCCATCACTACCCTCTACGTCCTGTGCATGGACCTCAACAATGCTTGTAGATTCTTGGATTCAATGAAGAAGATTTTTGTCCAGCATCAGAGATGGATATCTTAGGTAAAAACTTTTCTTTTTTGAATCTATATTTAAAAAAGACAAAAACACATAGATTCAGAAAACGAGTAAAAATGTAAAACAGTATATTAGACGATGCTGTTCACAATGCTTTCCGGACGCTATAGTTCTTATAATAAATAAGGACTAGCATCCAAAATTAGTCTTGAACGGCATCTTCGGATCTACTATTTTTTATTGTTATCTGGATCTATGTGTTTTTGTCTTTTTTTAAATATGGATTAATAAAAGAAACGTTTTAACTTAAGATCTCCATCTTCGATGCTGGACAAAAATCTTCTTCATTGAATATGGACCCTATGACACTGGGAGGCCAGCCAATCACAGTAATGCCACAACCAAGATGGCTATGGCATAACTGTGATTGGCAAGCAAGACCAGAAACTTTAGTGGCTGGAAATCAGGAGCCAAACATGCTGGGTGGGACACGTGAATCTTGCAAGGTGAGCACAGAAATACTCAGCAAGAATAAAGTAGCTTGAATATCGCAATATCTGTGTGAGTACTGAATAGTGACAAGTAGATTTGCTTATCACTAGGGATGAAAGAACATTTTGATGTACGGATTCGATTCGCTGAATGGGCAATGTTCTGAAACACATTCAAATTATTGCAGGCAAAATTAAGGGCCTAGAAACACCTTAACAGGGGCCCAAAAACTACCAAACACAGCTCAAACCATTTATTAATAATAATAATCTTTATTGATATCGCACCAAGATATTCCACAGCGCTTTACAATTCAGTCGTTCATATACAGATGGTCATACATAACAATTATATTAAAAAAATGCAATACAGTAATTAAAGTAGAGAAACAATGTAAATAATTCAATACAATAAGCAAAATACAGCAAAAATAAAGGTGACCCTTCTCAAAAAAGTTTACAATGAGATAACGGTTACACAGTGAACAGGGGCTTATTACAATGATGGTCCAGGCATCTTGAGGAAGAGGGGGATAGGGATGGGCGAATCTACTCGCTAGGACTCGTTACTCGGCGAGTAGTAAGGGACTCGCAGGACTCGGTACTCTGCGAGTTTCCCAGTGATTACTCGCACGAGTCCAATGCAAATCAATATCAATCCTAGTTTTGTCAGAAACGCTGACAAAACTAGGATTGCCATTGTTTGCATTAGACTCGGCTACTGTGCCAATGATAGCAGGGAAACTCGCAAGTAACTGCTGTTTCTTTGCGAGCCGAGTCCAGCTGTCTTCTCTGTGCAGCTCCAGGGTCCTAGAACCTGCCTGCTCACAGAGATGATGTAGCAGTGCTGAGATTGTTCTCAGTCTGCTCATTCCCTCTGCATAGACATCTATATTTATGCACAGGGGATGTAGCAGAGAGGACATCGCGTTTTGGACTACGTCGGACGGAAGAGGATTTTTTTAATTAAAGATGGAGTCCCTAATGGCTTTTTTTTTTATTTCAAATAAAAAATTTTCTCTGTGTTGTGTTTTTTTAACCCTTTATTGGAGATTCTTAGTGGCTGGGTCAAACGTGGCCTGACATTAAGAATCTCGGGCTTAATACCAGCTTGTATAACAAAGCTGGTATTAACCCCTTTATTACCCAGCGTGCCACTGCCACCAGGGCCGCTGGAAGAGCGGGGTTCAGCGCCAGAGGATGGCGCTTCAATGAACGCGCCATCTTCTGGGGCGGCTGCGGGCTGCAATTTGCAGCGGGGGGTGCCCAGAAAGCTTGGGCATCCCTGCGCTGCGGATTCCAGCCCCCAGCTGCTTAGCTGTACCTGGCTAGACATAGAAATTGCGTGGAGCCCCACGCATTTTTTTTATTATTTAATGAATTTCAGAGTCTCAGAGTCAGAGTCTCAGAGTCAGAGTCTCAGAGTCGGAGTCGCCTCAGAGTCGGAGTCGCCTCAGAGTCGGAGTCGCCTCGGAGTCGGAGTCGTCTCGGAGTCGGAGTCTCCTCAGAGTCGGAGTCTCAGAGTCGGAGTCGCCTCAGAGTCGGAGTCGCCTCAGAGTCAGAGTCGCCTCAGAGTCAGAGTCGTCTCGGAGTCGGAGTCATCTCGGAGTCGTAGTCGTCTCGGAGTCAAGTCGGAGTCGGAGTCGTCTCGGAGTCGGAGTCGTCTCGGAGTCGAGTCGGAGTCGGAGTCATGTCGGAGTCGTCTCGGAGTCGGAGTCGGAGTCGTCTCGGAGTCGGAGTTGTCTCGGAGTCGGAGTCGGAGTCGTCTCGGAGTCGGAGTCGTCTCGGAGTCGAGTCGGAGTCGGAGTCGTCTTGGAGTCGGAGTCGTCTCGGAGTCGAGTCGGAGTCGGAGTCGTCTCGGAGTCGGAGTCGTCTCGGAGTCGGAGTCGTCTCGGAGTCGGAGTCGTCTCGGAGTCGTCTCGGAGTCGGAGTCGTCTCGAAGTCGAGTCGGAGTCGGAGTCGTCTCGGAGTCGGAGTTGTCTCGGAGTCGGAGTCGGAGTCGTCTCGGAGTCGGAGTCGTCTCGGAGTCGAGTCGGAGTCGTCTCAGAGTCGGAGTCGTCTCGGAGTCGGAATCGTCTCGGAGTCGGAGTCGGAGTCGGAGTCGAGTCGGAGTCGGAGTCGTCTCGGAGTCGGAGTCGTTTCGGAGTCGAGTCGGAGTCGTCTCGGAGTCGGAGTCGTCTCGGAGTCGGAGTCAAAAAAATGCGTTGGGCTCCGCGCAATTTCTATGTCTAGCCAGGTACAGCTAAGCAGCTGGGGGCTGGAATCCGCAGCGCAGGGATGCCCAAGCTTACTGGGCACCCCCCGCTGCAAATTGCAGCCCGCAGCCGCCCCAGAAGATGGCGCGTTCATTGAAGCGCCATCCTCTGGCGCTGAACCCCGCTCTTCCAGCGGCCCTGGTAGCGATGGCACGCTGGGTAATAAAGAGGTTAGGGCCAGCTTTGTATTATCAGCTGGCCCTAAGCCCGAAATTTATGGCGGTCACGCCAATATTAGACATGACCGCCATGAATTTCTATTAAATTGTTTTAAAAAAAACACAACACAGAGAAATTTTTTTATTAGAAATAAAAAAAAAAGCCATTAGAGACTCCATCTTTAATAAAAAAAATCCTCTTCCGTCCGACGCACTCCAAAACGCGATGTCCTCTCTGCTCATCCCTGTGCATAGATATAGATGTATATGCACACGGAATGAGCAGACTGAGAACAATCTCAGCTCTGCTACATCATCTCTGTGCACAGACATTCATGTCTGTACACAGGGAATGAGCAGACTGAGAACAATCTCAGCACTGCTACATCAGGCAGCAGGCGGGCTCTAGGACCCTGGAGCTGCGGCAGCCAGCACACAGAGAAGACAGGACTCTTATCTGTGCGAGTTTCCCAGCCAGCGATTACTTACAAAGTAAACGAGTCCAATGCAAATAAATGACAAAACTAGGATTGCTTCAGGCTGAAGCTTCCGAGACACATCTGCGATTTGTAAATCTCACACTACTCGCTATTACTCGCTTCCCCATTCATTAACATTGGACTCGCTAGACTCGCAACGAGTAGCGAGTCCTGTGCTCGGACTCGCTAGAGTCAAGCGATTTTAGGATTCGCCCATCACTAGAGGGGGATAGAAAAAAAAATTTATGAATGGTCATCATCCAGTCTCTGTAGAGCTTTAGGGTTTGGTGGAGTTTGAAGGGAAGTTATGTCCAGAGAGATAGTGAATGGGCTATATACCGTATATAGGACTTCTACTAGGGAGCATGATAGGCCATCTTAAAAAGATGTGTTTTTAGGGGGAGTCTGAAGCTATGTAAGTTGTGATAGTCCTAATTTCTTGGGGTAGAGCACTCCAGAGAATTGTTGCAGCTCGGGAGAAGTTTTGGAGCCCGGAGTGGGAAGTTTGGATTAATGCAGATATTTAAGTCGAAGGTCATTTGTAGAACATAGAGAATGTGTAGGGTGATAGATAGAGATGAGGGAGGAGATGTAGGGAGGTGCTAAAATGTGAAGAGCTTTGTGGGTGAGAACAAGCAATTTGAATTGGATCCTGTAGTGTATAGACAGTTAGTGCAGTGACTGGCACAGAGCGGAAGCATCTAAGTAACGATTGGCCAAAGAGGTGATCCTGGCTGCTGCATTAAGGATGGACTAGAGAGGGGAAAGTCTAGTGAGGGGAGGCCAATTAATAGAGAATTGCAGTTGTCAAGGTGGGAATGGATTAGGGCCACAGTGAGGGTTTTTGTTGTTTTTATAGTGAGAAAGGGGCAGACTCTAGAGATGTTCTTCAGGTGCAAGCGACAGGAGGGGACGAGAGACTGTATATAGTAGGTAAAGGAGAGATCGGTGGCAAACATAACAACCAAACAGCAAGCCTGCTGATTGGTGTTATCATAGTGGCACACAGGGCCGGCTCCAGGTTTCTGTGGGCCCCGGGCGAAAAAGTCTCAGTGGGCCCCCTTTAGCACATATCGCGGACTATAATTATATATATATATATATCCATAGCCGCACACTTACCGCAAGCCCCATAGACAATGCATGGGGCTTGCCGCAAATGTGAAGCAAGTGCAGCCGCTAGACAGAAAATGCGGCAGATGCGGGGTTTTTTTTAACCGCAACTGCCACATTTTAAAAAAAAGCCTATGTGAAGGCAGCCTTACAGGAACAGTGACTGCTGAAACCAGCAAGAGCTGTTTCTGACAGTGAGTATATTACACGTTGTTAGGAGCAGGCTAAAATGCGTTTGCATTCCCTTGCGCTTTTTAAAAATACCCTTCAAATGCAAAATGTTGCATTTTTGTGCATCTGAGGATGCTTGGTATATGCACAAGCATCCTCAAGCACACAAATAATGCAAGCAGCTCAATGGAGCCGCACTGCCATATGGGTGGCAACGCCGCTTAGCGGAGTGTCTGGCCGTCTGGATCTCTCTTTCTCCTCACCTTTCTTCTTGCCGCTTCGGTCTCCTCCGGTCGCTCTGCACATATCAGCACAGTGATGACTACATCGTGCCCCTCCATTCTGAGCTGCAGAATGCAGACAGCGGCAGAAGAGACTCTGGAGAAGAATGCTGCTGGCAAAGGTGGCTGGGCCTATAGGAGCGGAATCTGCGGGGGGCTACCACTGGTACACATACCTCGTACACACGCGGCTCCGCTTCATACACCTCATACACACACGACTCTGCTCCGTACACCTCGTACGCACGCGGCTCTGCTCCATACACCTCGTACACACTCAGCTCTGTTCCATACACCTCGTACACACTCAGCTCTGCTCCATACACCTCGTACGCACGCGGCTCTGCTCCATACACCTCGTACGCACGCGGCTCTGCTCCATACACCACTCCATACACCTAGTACCCACTCGGCTCCGTTCCATACACCTAGTACACACTCGCCTCTGCTACATTCACACTGTAAATCCCTCCTGACCCCACACAAACTTCACCTAATTGAGTCTCATGATGGGCAGCACAGCAGAGTCCTGCATACTCGGAGATGCTGATCATGTGATCCCTGACTCCTCCCCTCCATGTGACATCATCACAGGTCCTGTAAGCACAGAGTGTGCTGCTCTGTCGGCTCCCATGGAGGGGGGAGGAGGGAGACCTCCGTTGCTGCAGGAGGCTGAAAATGACCCCCCAGCTGCCCCCTGGATATGGCCCTGGCTGTGAGGGCAGTGTGCTCAGGGGCCCCTGAGGCTAGGGTCACACTTGCATTGTGTCCCTAGCCTGAGGCAAGTATTTTCGGCTGCAGAGTATAGCGTTTAATGCTATGTGCTGGAGCCCATAGAAACCCGAAGTTTACCTTGACAACCACTGGTTGTCAATGTAAACATCAGGTTTCTATGGGCTCCGTTGCTGGCAGCGCATAGCATTAAACGCTCTGCGCTGCAGCAGACAATACTTGCGTCAGGCTAGGGTCACAATGCAAGTGTGACCCTAGCCCTCAGGGGCCCGGTGGGCCCCCTCCAAGTAGTCGGGCCCCGGCACTTGCCCGGGTGCGCTGGGTGCTGACGCCGGGCCTGGTGGCACACACTGAGAGGGAGATGTCAGATTTAGGGAAGTTAGTGGAGTTCAGTTTTGAAAAGGTTGAGTTTCATATAGAGAGTGGACATTATGTTGGAAACTGCAGCTAGACAGTTATTGGTGTTCTTTAGTACTGCAGGGGTAAGGTCTCGGGCTGAAATGTATAATTGTGTGTCATCAGTATAGAGATGGTACTGGAAACCAAATCTGCTGATAGTCTGTCCAATAGCGCACATGTAAGAGAAAAGAGAGGAGTGCCAAGGACCGAACCCTGAGGGACCCCAATAGTGAGAGGAAGTGGAGCCAGTGAATAATACACTGAAAGAGTGGTCAGAGAGATAGGATGAAAACGAAGAGAGAGCAGTGTCCTTTATGCCAATGGAGTGCAGCATAGAGAGTAGGAGATGGTGGCCGACTGTCAAAAACTGCAGAGAGGTCAAGAAGAATAAGCAGTGAGTGGTCACCATTACGTTTAGCTGTCAGAAGGTCATTGACACTTTTATGAGGGCAGTTTCTGTACAGTGTAGGGGACGGAAATCAGACTGTAATGGATCTAGAAGAGAGTAAGTGGAGAGGTAATGGGTGAGGCAGGTATAGACCAAGTGCTCCAAGAGTTTAGAGATAAAGGGGAGATTGGAGACTGATCTTAAGTTATTAGTGCAGGATGGGTCAAGAGTAGATTTCTTTAATAATGGACTAATAGAGTAGTTGAAGGAGGAGGAGAAGATGCCAGAAGAGAGGGAGAGATTAAAGATTTTGGTTAGGTGAGTAGTGACGACTAGTGACGACTAGTGATGGGCGAATCCTAAGCTACTCGGAATCGCCAGACTCCGACGAGTCTGAGTCCAGGACTCGCTACTCGTTGCGAGTCTAGCGATTCCAATGTTAATGAATGGGGAACGAGTATTGCAGCGATTCCTCTGCTGCCGGACCCTATAAGGGGTCTGGCAGCAGAGGAAAAACCTGCAAATCCCCGTGTTATTCTTTTAAAGCCAGCGGCAAAAAGCCGCTGGCTTTTAAAGAATAGTAAAAAAAAAAATAAAGGATTGAACCGGGGGAGGGGTAGGGGGGTGAGAGAGGGTGGGGGGGTGCACCGGACCGGCCGGCTACTTACCGCTGCCTCCGCCGGTTGCAGTCTCGCTCCCCGAGTCTCTGCTTCTTTTTCCGGAGATTCCCGAACACTGACAGAAGCAGTGAATAAATTAACTTCCGTCACTGCTCGGGAATCGCCAGCAGCAGAGAGAGTCTGGCTGACAGCAGAGTTCAGCTCAGGTCATAATGACCTGAGCTAAACCCTGACTGTTTAGTCAGTTCTCAGCTCTGCTACATCCCTGTCTGTCTAAGCACAGACAGGGAAGTAGCAGAGCTGAGATTGTGTTTTGGACTACGTCGGACGGAAGAGGATTTTTTTAATTAAAGATGGAGTCCCTAATGGCTTTTTTTTATTATTTCTAATAAAAAAAAATTTCTCTGTGTTGTGTTTTTTTTAAAACAATTTAATAGAAATTCATGGCAGTCATGTCTAATATTGGCGTGACCGCCATAAATTTCGGGCTTAGGGCCAGCTGATAATACAAAGCTGGCCTTAACCTCATTATTACCCAGTGAGCCACCCGCCACCAGGACCACTGGAAGAGCGGGGTTCAGCGCCAAAGGATGGCCCTTCAATGAATGCGCCATCTTCTGGGGCGGCTGCGGGCTGCAATTTGCAGCGGGGGGTGCCCAGAAAGCTTGGGCCTCCCTGCGCTGCGGATTCCAGCCCCCAGCTGCTTAGCTGTACCTGGCTAGACATAGAAATTGTGCGGAGCCCCACGCATTTTTTTTTAAATTATTTCATGAAATTCATGAAATAATTAAAAAAAAGGGCTCCCCTATATTCTTGTGTCTGGCCAGGTACAAATAGGCACCTGGGGGTTGGGGGCAGCCCGTCGCTGCCTGCTGGATTCGGCTGGTTACAGAAATACGGCAAAGCCCACGTCAAAGTTTTTTCTGACAAATCCATAAAAGAATATAAATAAAAGGGACTGCATCTTTATTAACCCCTGGACCATGGGCGAGGGGTTAATAAAGATGCGGTCCCTTATTTTTAGGATTGTTTTATTGATTTTTCAGAAAAAAAATGACGTGGGCTTCGCCGTATTTCTGGAACCAGCCGGATCCAGCAGGCAGCGACGGGCTGCCCCCAACCCCCAGGTGCCTATTTGTACCTGGCCGGACACAAGAATATAGGGGAGCCCTTTTTTTCCGCGCAATTTCTATGTCTAGCCAGGTACAGCTAATCAGCTGGGGGCTGGAATCCGCAGCGCAGGGAGGCCCAAGCTTTCTGGGCACCCCCCGCTGCAAATTGCAGCCCGCAGCCGCCCCAGAAGATGGCGCATTCATTGAAGCGCCATCCTCTGGCGCTGAACCCCGCTCTTCCAGTGACCCTGGTGGCGGGTGGCTCACTGGGTAATAATGAGGTTAAGGCCAGCTTTGTATTATCAGCTGGCCCTAAGCCCGAAATTCATGGCGGTCACGCCAATATTAGACATGACCGCCATGAATTTCTATTAAATTGTTTTAAAAAAAACACAACACAGAGAAAATTTTTTTTATTAGAAATAAAAAAAAAAAGCCATTAGGGACGCCATCTTTATTTAAAAAAATCCTCTTCCGTCCGACGTAGTCCAAAACGCGATGTCCTCTCTGCTACATCCCTGTGCATAGATATAGATGTCTATGCACAGGGAGTGAGCAGACTGTGAACAATCTCAGCTCTGCTACATCATCTCTGTGCACAGACATTCATGTCTGTACACAGGGAGGGCAGGCAGCCCGCAGGACCCGAGCCTGGCACAGAGCAGACAGCCGGACTCGTTACTGTGCGAGTTTCCCTGCGATTACTTGCACAGTAACGAGTCCAATGAAAGTCAATGGCAATCCTAGTTTTGTCAGAGTCTCTGACAAAACTAGGATTGCCATTGATGTGCATTGGACTCGTTACTGTGCGAGTAATCGCTGGGAAACTCGCAGAGTACCGAGTCCTGCGAGTCCCTTACTACTCGCAGAGTAACGAGTCCTAGTGAGTAGACTCGCCCATCCCTAGTGACGACCGGAGAGAGGGACTGGAGTAGGTGTGAGGAATTGGGGTCAGTGGTGCATGTAGTGGGACTAGAGGAAGAGAGGAGTCTGGAGACTTCTTCAGTGGCTGGGTCAAATATGGAGAGTGAGCCAGAGGAAATGTGGGGAAGAAAAGGAGTAGCAGCGCTTGGATGCCGGGAGCTGTTTTCCTGGCGGATGTTTTCTATTTTCTCCATAAAGTAAGAAGCCAGAGGTCTGTGATGGGGGCTTGCATTTTGGGACTGAGGAGAGAGTAAAAGGTGTCAAAGAGGTTTTTTGGATTGTTGGATAGTGAGGAGATCAGGGTGGTGAAGAAGGTTTATTTTGCAAGGTGATGGGCGCAGTTGCAGGTTTTTAACATGAATTTATAATGGATAAAGCGAGTTTTCCTCCATTGCCGTTCAGCACTCCTAGAGCATCGCTGGAGTAATCAAGTTTGCGATGTGAGCCAAGGCTGTTTTATTCTATGTTTGGAAGTTCTAAGGGTGAGGGGTGCTACTTGGTCCAGGGTGCTTCTAATAGTGTTATTGTAGTTATTTACTGCCAGATGGAGACAGAAGAATGAGGAGATTACACTCATCACTGTCCCCAGAGAGTCTGTGAGTGTTTGAGGGATGATGGCCTTAAGATTTCTGAATGTGTGATATTTAGGAGTGTGATGTTGTGGGCGAGGGTTTGTGATCAGAGAGAGGAAGAGGCAAGTTATCTAATGAAGAGGTTGAACAGAGCCAGGTAAAGACCAGGTCAAGGGTGTTTTCATCTTTCTGTGTCTCATAGGTTGAGAGCTGTGAGAGGCCAAGAGAGGTGGTCAGAGACAGGAGCTGGGATGCAAATGGGGAGATGGGGCTGTTCATGGGGATGTTAAAATCTCCCAGAATGAGGGTTGGTAATTTTGAGGACATGAAGTGCGGCGTCCACGCAGAGAAATGACTGAGGAAGTGGGTGGGTGAACCTGGGGGTGATATACAACTGCTACTCAGTAGGGGAAATGTAAACTGCCATGAGAAATGGCAGGAAGGGAAGCAGTGTCTGAATCCTGGATCCAGGTTTCAGTGAGGGCCAGCAGATTAAGAGAGTTAGTATGAAAGTAATTGTGAATGAAGGGAAGCTTGTTGCATACAGACTGTGGATTCCAGAGTGTGCAGTTAAAAGAGGGAGATGAAGGAGTACAGGTAATGTTAATAAGTTTAGTACGGTTTCTATGTGAGGTGGTGGAGGGGTTGAAGTTGGCAGAAGGTGGACAAGATAAATTAAGAAAGCTCTTGGAATATGATAGACTGAGATTCTTCACTAAACTGAAGATAGCACGGGAGCTGTACATAGGGTAGGGAAGAAGAGGGGCTGCTGAGAATGAGTGATGATGGAGGAGGGATGGGGTGGTGAAAGTGGGTGGCAAAAAAAACATAGGAAAATAAGCAATGAAATAAAAGACATAGCAAAGATTGATAGTGAAAAGAATCATACACATTGTTTTTAGTTGCTTTCTATTCCATTACCTTCCAGTCCATTCCAGTCCAATTCGAGTCTAATTCAAAGTACTGCTCCTAGAAAGCTGTACTTTGAAAGATATAGTTTGAAATATGACTGAATTGAACTAGAGTCTGGATCAGACTCATGGTTCTGAATATATCTGCAGCTAAGCGTGATCAGGTGTAAAGATGAGCGATGTTCTGTTCGAAATGTTCGCAAATCTCATATTCGAGCTGTTTTGAGCGGTGTTCGAGCCATTTGACGAATGCGAACAATTAGCTTCAAATTCGGCAGTTCGAGGTTATGTTCGATAACAGTTCGTTCACCAAAAGGACCTTATAAAGTGGTCTGATGACAGAGAAAAAGGCTTTTAAACAATCATTCAGCCCGATCCTCTGCCCCCCGCAGCCTCCCATCCTGATCCTAAGTTAGGACTGGGCGGGCAGCGCAGCACCAGGGAGCAGGGAGCGAAGGACCAGGGCGGGAAAGCCGGCAGCGGTGAGAAGATTTCACCGCCGGCTTTCCTGCTCTGTGCTGCCCTCCCCGCTCCCCGATGCCTCCTCCCCGCTCCCTGGATCTGCTCCTTCTGCCTTGTCCTAACTAAGGATTAGGCGGGGAGGCGGCGGGGTGAGCGATGAGGATCTATCAGGGAGCGGGGAGCGCAGAACAGAGCAGGAAAGCCGGCGGTGAACCTCTACCAGAGATGTAGCTGAGCTGTGCAACCGTGGGAAAGTTCATGTGAGTTCATGCTGCATGAACTCACATGAACCTTTCCCTGACATCACCGCGGCTACTTCAAATGAACAGCTGATCTGCATCAGCTGATCATTTGAAATAACCAGCGGGAAAGCCAGCGGTGAGACTTCACCGCCGGCTTTCCTGCTCTGTTCAGTGCTCTCCGCTCCCTAATACCCCCTCATCGCTCCCCCCGCCACCTCCCCGTCTGATCCTAAGTTAGGACCAGGTGGGGGAAGCAGATCCAGGGAGCAGGGAGGGGGCAACAGGAAGCGGGGTGTGCAGCACAGAGCAGGAAAGCCGGCAGTGAAGTTCTCTTCTCACCGCTGGCTTCCCCGCCTGTGTCTTTCGCTCCCCGCTGGTCCTGCGCTCCCCTCCCTGTAGTTGCTCCCCCACCCGGTACTAACATTATAACACATTTTACATTGATTTTCAATGGTTATCGACGTGTTTGATGAAAATTCGACGAACAATCGATGAACACACAGCAAATTCGACAATCGAATCAAATTCGAACATCGGGGTGGTGGCTCATCTCTAATCAGGTATGAATGAGAGGGTGGGTAAGGAGAGACCATTTGCATAGCAAGAGTGAATCACAGGTCATAAATGAGAGGGACGGAGGAAGGGGTTGGATTGACCAGTCAACGGTATGTCAGAAGGAAATAAGCAAGAGGAATGCAATATATCATGGAAGCAATGGGTAGGACAATAGTCATAACAAAAAGAGATTATATGCATTTAACACAGACAGTCAGAAGCCAGCGAAAGCTGTGTAGATTCAAAGTGTACCAGAGAGATTATATGCATTTAACACAGACAGTCCAAAACCAGGGAAAGCTGTGTAGATTCAAAGCGTACCAGAGAGATTATATGCATTTAAAGCGGCCGTCACACGCTAAGATATCTCATGCGATATTATAAGCGATCACGTGCACGCCCAATCGCTTACAATATCGCTGACATCACTGGTGAGATGTCACACAGACAGACTCACCAGCGATGTGGAGCCGCGATCTCGCTGGTTACTATGGTACACATCGGGTAACTAGGCGCCGCGCGTCGCTTAGTTACCCGACGTGTACCATAGTTACCATCTCCCAGCATAGGCTCTGCCGCTGGGAGATCGTTCATCGTGGTGTCATACACCACGATGAAGCAGATCGCTAAATCGTAAATCGCTAGATCTGAGGTCCGGACCTCAGATCTGCGATGTCACGATCAAGCGATTTCACATCGTAAATCGCTTGATTACATGCAACGATTTTAAGCCCGATATCGCTTAAGCGATCAAAAAGGAGATCGCTTAAACGATATCGGGCAAGAAATCTTTGCGTGTGACGGCCGCTTAACACAGACAGTCAAAAGCCAGGGAAAGCTGTGTACATTCAAAGCGTACTTTGAAAGATGTAGTTTGAAAGATGACTGGATCAGACTAGAGTCTGGATCAGACTCATGGTCCTGAATATATCTGCAGCTAGCTAAAGGCCCAGTTACATGGCACGACATTGAAACGATGTTGGCTACGATCTCGGGAGAGCGCGGTTGTTTTTGACATCATTTCAACATCGCTGGTGAGATGTCACACGTCTAGATATCGTGGACAACTCACTAACGATGTCGTGAGCAGGTATCGTTCAAAAACCCCGCGAACGCTCCCTGCTCATTGCTGTGAATGGGCAAAGTCAGCCACAACATTGTTATCGCAGTGTCACGATGCAGCAGGTTGCTGGAGTTGAGACCTTCAGGTTTTCCAACATGTTGGTAAACCTGTCAACTCTGATCCAAAGATTTATCGTTGCAACTTGCCAGAGTCACACGCAACGAGGTCGCAACAACATCGCTGGTACATCTCCAAACATCTTATCAGCAATGTCGTTGATGATGTCGTGTCGTGTAACTGGGGTAATCAGGTGTGACTGAGGGGGTGGGTAAGGAGAGACCAGATGCAAAGCATTTTAGGCCTATCACACATCCATGCCAACAGCACGTATGTGGTCCATCCCAATTCATGCTGTATGCTGGAGGCATGGACATACGCAGATACATGATAGCCTATGGCCCCCTTCACATGTACGTTATTAAGCATGGACCGTGTCGCCGTGTGGAGCAGACTCATGTCCATGTGCTCCACATGGTGACATGTCCATTTTTCAGCATATCCACGGACCTACAGACCCATTTAGATCAATGGGTCTGTGCAAAAACATCCCGCACACAGATGTCATCTATGTGACATCCATGTACACATACCAGAAGCAGACTTTGAAAGTTAAAAATCAAACAATTTCATACTTACCTGTCTCCATCACTCCTTGCTTCTCTCTCTTCTGGGGCCGCTCATTACTCTTATCCTAATACTCACTGCAAAAGTACAGCACCAAGACCTAGAGCAAATAACTCTATCAATAGCATCTGACTGTGGAGAGGAAAATCTATTTAAAGTCAATGAGGAGGGGATTCCAGATGAGTTACACATTAAACCCTCAACCAGCAGCTGAACATAATAGTAAGTGCTGCTCTGGAGCACAACACAGAAGGCAAGTCCGGACCTTAATATCTATACCTCCTGCAGCTCGTAAAGAGCAACAACACACAGCAACATCCAGCAATGTCAGCGCAATCTAAGCGCGTGACACAGATATCCTCATGACTTCTCTGAGGGTGTCTCAGGTTACACAGCAGGTATCAGGTAGCAGGGAATGCCACTGTGAGACCTGAGATAACCTCAGTGGCGTCAGCGCTCATAACACTAGCCATCTCGTGAGAGCTGCGATATCACGTCAGACATAGCCGATATATCTTGCCGGCATTGTGAGGCAGTGCGTTTGATGAGCAGTGATGTCAGGGAGTGTAGCGCAGTTGAAACTTGTGGAATAGCCCTGTGTGACCCCTTGAGTCTGAACTGCAGTAATGTTTGTGATGGTACTCTTGTCACACTCTGACCAGTGCCTGCGTGCCTGCTCTCACAGCATATGGAGGATGCTTTCTGTGAACGTGACCACACCAAATTGTTTTAAGGCCCTGTGCCCATGGAACGTTCTTTGATGCTTCTTTTGAAGCAGATTTTGAGAATCTGCATCAAAATTTTCATGTCTGTCTTGAAGCCAGCAAAGTCTGATGGCCACTTTACACGTCCCAACGTCGGTCCGATATTGGATCCAACGATGCGGGAGCGCGCACTTTTGGGGCATAATTCCAAGATCGCATAGGAGCTGTTACACAGCGCGATATCGGCAGGCAACGCCACTACGATGTGTACGCCCCCTTGTACGGCCGACCCAGGAATGACCATTTAACATGGGAGAGAATAGGGGAAGTTGTACTCCACATCGTTGTTGGGCTTTTATACAGCACGATCCGGCCACAACGCCCATCCAATATCGGGCCGTTGAAGAGCAGGCTCATTTGATCCCCGATATCGTTTTGGCATCGTTCGTGCATCGTATTGGATGTTTAAACCATACAATGCACGAACGATATCGGGGCCAACGCACGAACCACGTGACTTTTTACCGGAGTTGGATGCCGATATCGGGACGTGTAAAGTGGCGATGAGAGTTTTGAAGTGTTGTGCCAACATGTTTTTTTTTCCTTGCAGATTTGGTGCAGATTTTGGGGCAGAGAAAAAAAAATATGGACCATATGTGCAAGGGAAAAAAAAGTAGCATGGGCACAGACCTTCAGACCTGTCAGACTTTTCAGGCCTCAAGAGAGACATGCAGATTTTGATGCATATTCTCAAAATCAACGTAAAAAAAGCATCAAATTATGCATCGTAGTAACAGAACCTAAGACAGTCTAGGGAGAGCTGTAATTGTACTGAAAGAGCTTGTGGATTCAACTTGCCCTCTGGCGATTTCCACAGAGACTTCTAGGGCAGGGGTGGCTGACTACAGTCCTAAAGGTCTGAAAACTGCAAATTTTCAGGATTTCCTTAGAATAGCACAGGTGGTAATTTCATCACATGCAAAGGTGTTGATTCCAGAACCTTGTGCAATGCTAAGGAAATCCTGAAAACATGAACTATTTGCGCCCTTTGAGGACTGCAGTTGGCCAGACCTGTTTTACAGGAGTTTGTGCAGTGTCTTGCACTTCCATAACTCAGACTATCAGACCAGAGGTCTGCGGCTTGTTCACCAGTCTCTGTAGGGCAGTATTATAGCACCTGTTTACAGAAACAATCCAGCACACAAGGAGTGAAGTACAAACAACTTTACTGTAGCAAAGACTATAATTAGTCTGCAACACATATCTAATATATAATTCCCCTAACGCACTTCCGTAAGTTTCGGCGCTGTTTCCGTCATTGTGGCCTGTGAAGCATTGCCCGCGCAGCGCGCATTGCGAGCCGTTGCAGCGTCGCGATTAATGCTAGCGCAGCGGCCATTGTGAGTCTCCCGCCCCGGCGAGCAGTGCCGCGATGCGGCCATTGCAAGTCCAATGCCCACGAAGCCCGCGAGCTCCGGCGCTGGCTACAAGCGGCAGATAGCCCCCGCGCGAGTTTCGGCGGTGGCTACAAGCGGCAGATAGCCCCACGTACACCCCACCGACCACGCCAGAGATAACTCGCTCCAGTGACCTGAGCCAGCGGGAGCTCCGGTGGCTGCAGCGAGAGCGAGCTTCCTACAAGCTTCGCCCAGCTACAGTTTTCTGACCACGGAGCTCTGCGCTCGCCCCGCTGACCTCCGAGCCGTACATATTGGGCGCTCAGCTCAAAAGCCCCGTACCGCTATGGGCACTGTCATTGGTAGCTGCCAGTAGCGCCGACCAATGAGAATACAGCGGGGCGGAGCTACAGACTTCGTCGCTCCGACCGACGAGAGCCGAGCGCCGTGGCTGAAAACAGAACCAAGTGCCTGGTCATGCACAGCTCTAAAGACCGCTATGTATATCAATGGGCAGTGAGGCGCTATGCTCATTGGTCGGCGCCAGCACACAGCGACCACAGAGCTTCGCGCCTCACTTACAGCGGTAAATTTGAAACTCATAGTCCTCCATGTATCTCAATGGGAAGTGAGGCACTATGCTCATTGGTCGGCGCCAGCACACAGCGACCAATGAGCTTCGCGCCTCACTTACAGCGGTAAATTTGAAACTCAAAGTCCTCCATGTATCTCAATGGGCAGTGAGGCGCTATGCTCATTGGTAGGCGCCAGCACACAGCGACCAATGAGCTTCGCGCCTCACTTACAGTGGTAAATTTGAAACTCAAAGTCCTCCATGTATCTCAATGGGCAGTGAGGCGCTATGCTCATTGGTCGGCGCCAGCACACAGCGACCAATGAGCTTCGCGCCTCACTTACAGCGGTAAATTTGAAACTCAAAGTCCTCCATGTATCTCAATGGGAAGTGAGGCGCTTCTCTCATTGGTCGTGGCATCGCTCAATCCGAACAGCGCCTCGCGAAAGCCACCATTTTATGAATTCAAATTTCGCGGCCGCTATTTTCGACCGCGAATTTTTAATTTTTACCTCACACATTATTCCTACTTTGACAATCCTGTCACAGCGACGTCGGGAAGCAAGCTCCTGTATATTATCAACCCTAAATCAGATAATATATCTTTTTTTAGTTAACAGTATTATTAGGCTGCCTTCAGACTTGCAGATGCATCTGCAGCGTTTTGCAGATGCATCTGCAAGCATCTGCATGCAGACCGCGGCCCTCATGTTTATAATGGAGCGCACGGCGGTCTGCAGATGCTTGCAGACCGCCGTGCGCTCTCATTGCCCGCCATTAGTGATCTGTGCGCATGCGGATGCCTGCGCACAAATCACACACTCCCGCCTGCACCAGGGACGCAACATCTCGCGTCCATGGTGCGGGCGGGAGTGTGTGATTTGTGCGCAGGCATTCGCGTGCGCACAGATCACTAATGGCGGGCAATGAGAGTGCACGGCGGTCTGCAAGCATCTGCAGACCGCCGTGCGCTCCATTATAAATATAGGGGCCGCGGTCTGCATGCAGATACTTGCAGATGCATCTGCAAAACGCTGCAGATGCATCTGCAAGTCTGAAGCCAGCCTTACTGCGTATATTATACTCATGACAGTAGCAACATTAACCCCTTACATTCCGTTTTATCTGTAATTTCTATAACACAGTGTGTAGTTGTACTGCCACTGCGAAGTTAACCCCTTATATACCATTTCTGCCTTAACTCCATACTTTGTAGTCTCTATTACTACTGCCAGTAGGAACATTAACCCCTTATATTCCATTATTGTTGTTATTTCTATTACACAGTGTATAGTTGTAATGACACTGCGAAATTAACCCATTATATACCAGTTCAGCATTAACTGCATATTTGGTAGTGTTTATAACTACTGCCACTGGTGTGTATATATGTGTGTATGTAGTCACTTCCGTCACTTTGTCCGCACTTCCCTCACGTTGTCCGCACTTCCCTCACTTTGTCCGCACACATACACATACACACTCCGCTATACTTACCACCGGCCCTGCATCAGCCGCCTGGATCCTCAGTCGACATGTCGCCACCCCCCAACTACTGGATCCAATATAGCGTCCAAGAAGTCTCGCCAAACTTCTCGGATGCCATATTGGATCCAGTCGTCCGCGGGCGGTGACATGTCGACTCAGGATCCAGGCGCCGGGGAAGACGCAGGGTCGGTGCTAACTATAGCGAGTATGTGTATGTGTGTGTGTGTGTGTGTGTGTATGTATGTATGTGTGCTGACCACTCTGCCCACGGCGCTGAGCTGACCACTCTGCCCACGGCGCTGCGCTGACCACTCTGCCCACGCCACTGTGCTGACCAATCTCACCGCACTCACTGCTAACCACTGAGCCACCGCACTCACTGCTATCCACTGAGCCACCGCACTCACTGCTAACCACTGAGCCACCGCACTCACTGCTAACCACTGAGCCACCGCACTCACTGCTAACCACTGAGCCACCGCACTCACTGCTAACCACTGAGCCACCGCACTCACTGCTAACCACTGAGCCACCGCACTCACTGCTAACCACTGAGCCACCGCACTCACAGCTAACCACTGAGCCACCGCACTCACAGCTAACCACTGAAACACCGCACTCACTGCTAACCACTGAGCCACCGCACTCACTGCTAAGCACTGAGTCACCGCACTCACTGCTAACCACTGAGCCACCGCACTCACTGCTAACCACTGAGCCACCGCAATCACTGCTAACCACTGAGCCACCGCGCAGTGCTAACCACTGAGCCACCGTATACTCTGCTACACACTGAGCCACCGTATACTCTGCTACCCACTGAGCCACCGTATACTCTGCTACCCACTGAGCCACCTGTATACACACAATTCATTTCACCGCACTCCCCTAACTATTAGTAAATAAACTATATATGGATTCTAGACTACCCGATTCTTTAGAATCGGGCCACCATCTAGTATACAGTATAATTATACACAGCATACATAACAAAAGTCCCACCAGGATCAGCAGACTCTATTAAAATGGTGAAAAGTCAAAGAAGGGTAGAATCCATTAAGGGCTTTGAGTTGTAGCCAAAAGGCAGCATGTATGCCTGCATATCCAGCAGGGAGAAGCACAAATGGTGCAAAACTTGGTAAGGGGAAAAATAAAATTAACAAACAAAACAGGCCTTGGTCAAGGAAGAACTGAAAAACAGCTCAAAAAATTCCTTCTCTGGACAAAATGCTAACTAAGGAATCAGTCAGCGACTCAACAACATGCCTTTCTCAGCAAAGTCCACTGTACTTGGCTGTACTTGAAGTTAATACTGTCTGCCAGCTTTCTCAATGCTGCCCGCGCTGAAGGTCACTGTTGGTCATGGTACTCCACTGCCAGATGATCTTAGGAAGGGGGGTCACTCTCTGCCACCACCTGCCCCAGCACACTTCATCATGTCCACTACTGGAGAAGACGATGGACAAACTAGGGGATGATCAATCTCTCTGGGAGAGACAAGACCAGCTTAGGGAACACCGACAGGCCTTTTGGTCTTGGGTGCAACTGACTGGTAAGGTTAGCAGGGTATAGGGCTTCCTACACCAGTAGTGTGAAGCAATGGCCCATCAAATTAATGTGATTAAAGGGTGAAAGGTTAAAGGGGTTAAAACTTAACCTTTATTTGTCATCTAGTAAAGTGACTATAGAGTCAAAATAAAAACTACAATAGTGCAAGATAGCATTGTGACTGTCACCAGTGTCAGTGATATAAATCTATCCCTGTATAATCACAGGGTCATAGCATCTGGGGTTACCAACCTCGCACCATTTTTTTATTAGTACCAGAAGTACACCCCTATATCTCTCACTACCTTGATCAAGGTCCCACTATCTCTTGTGGTCCTCAGGTGAAAGAGATATATATAACAAGAGCACAACAAACCCACACTTCCCAAATTAGAAAGGTCTCACCGGGTTGTCTCTAATGGTACCTTTACACGCCGCTACAACAGGATGCATACAACCCGCTACAGGCTACAAATGTGGCTTGTCGCGCCAATATCGCCCGTAGTAGCGGCGTCTGAAGACGGGACGACACAGCCGGCTACAGATACATCTGTATCCGTGCACTGCCCATAAACAGATGGCTACATCGCCGATTGTAGCGAGCTGTCTCGGCGTGTAAAGAACCCACAGAAGGGAACTGTGGACACCCGGCAATGTAGCTGCAATGTAGCTAAGGCGTGACCCAGGCTCCGTGTTACCGCGCCCCATCTGCGATCATTGGTGGAAGATGCTGCGTTACGATTGGCCCTTGCCTCACAGCCCTTCATCTTGGATGAGCTGTCCCTTCAGCACTACACATACGCGCCGTATGCACGATCATATAGTAGTACAATTACGCGGACACAGACTGGAAAGAAAAATCGCAAATGCCTCATGATCTACATACAGTGTGCACATCCTCACAACACATTATAACGAATAATGCTGTACACAGCGCACAAGTGTGTGTTATGTACCGCTCTGGCTTATTGTACAGCAGCTGCCGCAGAAGTGTTCCTTGTGTGGCACAGCGCGCAGCGCGCACACAGATGCATACCAACCCATACCACATCTAAATTTAGTACTCAGCACACACACATCATAGGCGTGTTGTACGCACTGCACTGTGGGTGTCCTGTAGTAGGTGCCGCATAAGTGTGTCGGCCGTGTCACTGCGCGTTGGGCTATTTTAAAAGGTGCGTGACCCCGACAGCGGCCGTAATGACGTCATGACGTTGGTTTCATTTTCACTCTGCCTGCAAGGTGCGAGCCCCGCCTCTGCACACACCATAGCAGTTATGGCAGCCGTTCACCGCGCTGCAACGTGGGGGATGGCGGAGCTGATCATCCTCATTGATCAGTGTGACCGTCGAGACTATTGGGGCCACCATCACCACCGGCACCCCAGGTTGCGCAATCGGCGCACCGTTGGGCGCATCCAGCGGTCCCTGATCCGCCAACTGGGGGTAGAGAGGACAGTCAAAGCGATCCAGAAAAAGATCGCGGACTTAAAGCAAAAGTGCCCGGGTCGCATACTGGACATCCGTGCCAGGATTGCCAGGCTGCGTGGTGAGTAATAGTTGGCCCAAAACACACACCGCCACATGTGCATGTCCCACAATACACAAAAATGTATGGAAACATATGACAAGGGACAGTGTGGCCTACACAATCAAACAAATCTTCACAGTGTTGTGGTCCTCCAGTCAGCCCAAAAAATTCATCACACGCACAGTACATGCATACAACATGAGTGTATGCATCCAGCATCACCTGGTTGATGCTAAGTAAGGCTGGGTTCACACACACAGATATCTGGCCAGATATTGTTGGCAGATCTCTGTTTGCAGTGAAATCATGGACAGATTGCTCCATTTGTACACAGCCACAAAATGGAACCATGTGTCCATGATTTCACTGCAACCAGAGATCTGTGAACAATATCTGCCCAGATATCTGTGTGTGTGACCCCAGCCTTAGCCGTCAAATACATAGCCACACAAGCTATTTGTAGGAGAACAATGTGTTGGTACGATATTATAACGTGTTTTGTTTTTAAATTTAAAAATAGCTGCCGATTCGTCATCTGAAGAAGGGCCCCATGCCTCACCCCCAGGTGGCCCATCCACAACACCGCCACATCATGCTGAAGTGGCACCCTTGGCCCCAAGCTCAACACCTTCCCCAGGGCCTCAGGAGCCAGACCTGCCCTCACCTACCGGGACAGAGGACCTGGAGGAGCTGTCAGCACCTGGCAGCCCGCTGGAGTGTGACCAGCTGTCCCCATCTGCTTGGCTGGAGGAGGACGACATCACCTCCCCACAGGAGGCCGAGGAGCTGGAAGCACCTGCCGGGCCAGAGGAGGGTTTGCCCCGTAGCCCTGGACCACTTTTGCCCCTAAACCACGTAATGTGGCCACGGAGCCCCAGCCCGGGAGTAACACCACCTCCCACTGTCTCCAGCTCAGTGGCGAGTCCTGGGGTGACCATGTCCCCACACAGTGACTATGGTGGTAAGTGTGTTATGTTGCCACAGACACCCTGCACACTGTTCCTTAAATTTTATCTTGCCCAACAAGATTTCTCAAAACAAAGTTAAGAATGTTGTTTAACCATTTCTGCAGATGGTGAACGTGCGGGTGCATCTGGATGGAGCTTGACCCCATCTCTCTCCCCGTCTGATGGTGATGTGGAGTTGGAGGAACAGGGTAAGTGGATGGTTGTGGCCAGTCCTGAGTAGCCATCACCAGCGACTGCTGTGTACTAAAGTGTGTGTTTACTCCCAATATAGGTGCCCCGACCATGGAGGAATTCATCCTGGCCCATCAGGCATTTGTCGCCCGCATGACCAGGGCTCTACAGCGTGGCCTGCAGGACCTTGCCTGGCTGGGTCAAATGCTGGAGGGCCTACGGGCACAACATGGATCACAGCCATGAATTTGATGGCTGCATTTTATTCTGGCCAAACATAGCCCCAAAAACTGTTGTCCTAGTTGGACCCTAAAATTGTCACACGTTGGCTTGTTGCCTTGAAAATGTGAATAATGTTTTATTTTTTTTTTGCCCCCGTTGGGCTCTTTTCTTATAGTGTCCCACATTGGGACCATCAGGAGTGTGGACTGGCTAGCCCTTTGGCTTCTTTACCTATCCTGTCCCACATTGGGACCATGAGGAGTGTGGACTGGCTAGCCCTTTGCCTTCTTTACCTATCCTGTCCCACATTGGGACCATCAGGAGTGTGGACTGGCTAGCCCTTTGCCTTCTTTACCTATCCTGGCCCACATTGGGACCATCACGAGTGTGGACTGGCTAGCCCTTTGGCTTCTTTACCTATCCTGTCCCACATTGGGACCATCAGGAGCGTGGACTGCCTAGCCCTTTCTGGAAACACCATTCTGTGTATTGTGGCAAATGTCTGTCACACATGTATGTTGCAAATAAAATGTCTGGGAAACTTTTTATTAGGCTCCTTTCATGTCACACCAATAATATTTGGCGCTGAAACATGCCCATCAGGTAACTATGTCACCCACATTACCACACCTCTTTGTCAAAGTGCAACCACATCATAAAGGAACCTATGGTCGTCCTGCTCTGAGGGCATTGGCCCACATTGTGTGGCTTTGCCCAACCTATATTGTGACCACCACCATTCACCCACGTTGACCCCCAAAAACCCTAACCCAAAAGAAATACACAATTGTGTCAGATATCAAATTTTATATTATCTGAATTTGAAAGAAAAGTTTACAAATCATATGCAGCAATGCTGCCAACACGTATAAAACCAAAAATTAAAAAAAAATAAAAACAACCAAGGAGTTTCCTCAAAAAGGAAAAGTCCAGACTGCCAATTCTGTGCATTGGCTACTAGTGTCCAACTTCTTCTTCCTCTGTCGGCTCTGACAATGCCGGCTCCCCCCTCCTCTCAGGGCAGCCCCGACCTGCCCGAGAGCGTCTTGTTCTACGACGACGTGTTGGGGGGGGATGGGGTGACTGTGGCGGGGCCGGTCTTCTCACGGGCCGAGATGGGGCGGCTGGGGAAAGGGGCCATAAGTTGTGTTGCATGGGGGGGGGATGTGGCATCCCCATTGAAGGGCCCCATCATCGGCAGCATCAGCGGCATTGTTGAAGACCCTCAGAAGGATCTGTTTTTGGAGCGGCTCCATCCTTCGCAACCTGTCGCTCATGTAGAGGGCGCAGCTGTCGATGTGGGTCCGCTGTTCGCTCAACAGCACGCGTCGGGCCCAGGTGCCCAGCTCCGTCTCTGGTGGTGCTGGACGTCGGCGGCGACGGATCCCGGAGCTGGGACCTGGGCCTGGACCCACATCACTCGTCGCGCCCTCCTGCTCAGCCCCAGATGTCATTGGCTGAGCATCATCAGCGACAGATTGCTCCGCAATGGAGCCGTCCTCTTCTGGGGCCTGTGGGGGGGGCGAAAAATAAAACCTCATTAGTGAAGGCAATATCCACTGAATACATTGACAACAGGACTCTATATACCACTCCCACACACACCAAGCCCACAAACCAAGATTGGAAATGAGGGAAAACACAGTAAAGCACCAAAGGTTAAATACCACAACACCAGTACTTCTCCTGTACACTCACCTCGACCATTCCAGGAACTCAGCTCAATACAGAATTAGGTGTTAGTCACAGAGCCGTAACCCAATTAGTACATGTCACCACAACACCTTGATACTGGGGGCTGTGCTGCCCAATGACACATATTGGCCACCTTTCCATTTGGACTCCTATTATGATGAGAATCCACCCCACAGTCAACTACCTATAACCCACTGGCACCAAAGCCAACACACATGTGTGGCAGCACCATTTACTACATGGTACTATGTGGCAGTTTAAAATCAAACCACCTGCTATCTTGAAACCCTTAAATAAGTAACCTAAACATAACAAGATGTTGTGGAAGATGCAACATTGGAATACGGCTGTAAGCATAGAATTTCAAAGTCTTCAAAGTCCTGGAAGGAGGGCAGATAGATTGGCACCCAAAGGTTTCCCCCAGCAAGGATGAAAATATGGCAAAAAGGTTGGTGGAAAGGATTTAGACAAGCACACATGTGAAGGAAACATTGTGGGCCACCACTGTCACACAATTACCCACCTCCTGTGGCGCAGATGGTGATGCAGCCGGGCCTACATGGGACGCAGCAACGGGGAAGTTGGTCATCGTTCGATGCGGGCGAGCCTCGCCCAGGATGAAGGTGAAGAGGGGATAGTACCATAGGGTAGGTGATGGTACCTCCTCAGCTCCAGCCCCTGAGCGACGGCGCAGGTACTCAGTGTGAGCCCGCATGAACGCCGACCGCATGTTCTTTATTTTGAGTGCCACCATATGCTTGTCCCACCTCTTGCCTACCCTTGGCTCCAACCGATTTGCCAGAGCCACAAGAGAACTGTAGGCCTCGGCCCTCGCTGCCCGATTTTTATATTCAGGCAGCGAGCTGCGCCACAAACACTCGTGCCACTGATACTCCGTGAGAAGCTGGGACTCCAACTCCACAGTACCCCTCGGCATCTGCCAATCACAAAACACACCAAAAAAAAACAGTCACAACACAAGGCATACCGACATTTAAAAACTTGCCAAAATGATAAACATGCTCATTAACTTTCAACATGGATAATATATGCTGCTATTTTGTTGAGTGCAACTTTGCATGAGTGGGGCATTTTCTCTATCTCACACCGCTCCAAAGTCAAACACATGTATGCGGCAAATAGCAAGCACCGGATATCGGTGTCCACCTACAGATGTTTCATTCATGATTTAAGTCCCCAAAATACATATTTAAACACACCTTTACACGGTGTGTGCGTACATACCTGTAGCCCAACATGTGAGCAAACACATTGTGTGCAAGCTAGTACCTGGGCACTGTCCCAAATGGTTAAGGTTAACTATATGAGAAAGGAGGCCTGGGTGTGTGCCAACACTGCACATACTACATCTTATGTGCACCCAGATGATCATGTTGGTGTTCCTCCAGACGTGGGAGTACAATTTTAACACATGTACCAAATATCACTGGAATCAACGAGAAAATTCAGCCACCCATCAAATGTTGATGTGAAGTACCAGCAAAAACAAAACCTTTATCTGTTGCCATCGCAAATAACCTCAAGGTGCAATCCATACTTAGACAATACAAGTCGAGGCACTACCTGGCTATTGCCCTACACAGAATAAGGTTGCCATATGTAATATTACAGGACAAAAATTACATGCCGCATGAAGCATGCCCATACACACATCGCCTAAGCGGCCTGTGCCAGAACCATCTGCGTTCATTACAATTTCTTGGAAACCGCTAAAGAGGCTTACCGTCAGAGCAACAGAAGTCAAACAGGACACTAGTAGCTCAATGCACATCGACGTCTGGACAAGGTGCAGTGGCCATTGCCCTGGCTTTATAGTGCGCTAAACCAATCACACCGGACACAATTACGCACATCGTGATGGGACACCTGGGTGCGGATTAGACTTCCGCTAATTGGTGGAGATCGCTGAATCGTGATAGGTTTGCGGCCCTTTAAAAGCTGGCCATTCCGGCAAACATTACGCTTGCTGGCCAGACCCATTAAGTAAGTATTTGTGGACACACATGGCTTTTGCGCAGGGTGGGGGTGCATATGTTGATGTTATTGGAGAGCGCCGAAGACTGCTTTAGCGGACTATATAGGGGTTAGTATTGTTGGGGACGATATAGTGTACGCTGTGGTTTTTGAGTAGGCATCTTGCCTGTGGCTTCACTCTTTTGTTGAGATACATTGCTGTGTTTGTTTCCAGACAACATAGAGGAGAATGGATGCATGACTGTAGACAGAACTGTGTAACTCATGTCGACTGGATCGATTTCTGCATACTGGTTGTGGCCAATGGAGACTGGGTCCAACGGTAATAGGATCACACATGTCTTGGAGGTGTGGCACTCCAGACATAGCATAGATGTGTATAAAAAATGACATGTTCCAAAACATATGAAACCATGTATAACCATCCGCATTCATGTGCAATGTTGTTTGGTTCATGTAGCCTTCCTGAACCTCCCATATCGGGGTACGTAAGATTTGTTATTCTTCTCATTTTTACTGTAATCAATTAAAATTATGGTCTGTGTAATGGATTCTGGGACCTGTTTGAGCAACATTATTGGTGACATGTCCCTTTCTAACTCACCTAGGTGCAGATGTGTGAATTTGGGGACCTCCGATTGAAGTTGATGTATAGGAGGCCACTCTCATTCGCCGTGTTCCATTTTGGTTGGGGTGACTACTGGGTGTTTGCGGTCCCTTGCTTCAGGGATGTGTTCTGGGCCCACACGAGAGATCCCATCAACTTGGCTCTAGTGTGTAATCGAAAAGAGGTGTGGCTTGTTTAACATGTTGACATGGCCACATATTGTTCTATGTACTCATGTTGTGTATTCTCATCTACAGGTGCTGATATTGAGGATGCAGAATATCCATGACCGCAATGTTATTGTGGCTCTTGCGTTGGTGGAAGAGCAAATGTGGCTTCAGGATCGGTATGAAAGGTTGATGAGGCGCAGACAGCGGCGTTTGTGGACCCGCGATTGGCTTCTCAGGCGGGAAACCCGGGGCCACATGCAGCTGTTGCGGGAGCTGGAGCTGAACAATCCTGATGATTACCGAAACTATCTCCGTATGCCCGAGGACTGTTTCACCTTCCTATTGGAGCGTGCTGGGCCAATGATAGCGCGTCAGGACACTATAATGCGCCCATCAGTATCAGCTGCTGAGCGGTTGGCGATCACTTTGCGGTTCCTGGCTACAGGGCAGTCCATGACATCCCTCACATACTTGTCACGTGTCTCCCTGCCCCTGCTGAGCCGCCTGATCCCTGAAACGTGTTGGGCCATCTGGAGAGCTCTGCAGCCAGCCTACATGAAAATGCCTGTAACCGCCGCAGAATGGCTGGAAGTAGCCCGAGGCTTTGAAACCCGGTGGAACTTCCCCAATTGTGGCGGGGCATTGGATGGTAAGCACGTGAGGATTACCAAACCTGCCCACTCTGGCTCTTTGTATTTCCATTACAAAGGGTATTGTAGTATAATCCTCATGGCTGTAGTGGATGCCAACTATGAGTTCCTCTACGTGGATGTTGGAATGCCTGGTCGCAACTCAGATGGGGGGGTGTTTGCACGCAGCTCCTTGGCAACACTACTAGGGAGTGGTGGGCTAAACTTACCCTCAAATGAGGACACGACTGAACATCTCAACTTTGCGTTTGCGGCGGATGAAGCATTCCCACTTCAGGAACACCTACTGCGGCCATATCCCCAGAGGGCCCTTACTTCTGAGAGACGCATTTTCAACTACCGGCTATCCCGGGCCCGCCGTGTAGTTGAAAATGCGTTTGCGATAATGGCGAATAGATGCCGGATTTTTCATACGCCTATACATATGAAACCGGAGTCTATTGACGCGGTAGTGGTGGCCTGCTGTGTGCTGCATAACTTCCTGCGTCGTAGGGATAGAGCATCATACACGCCAGGAGGTTATGTAGATCATGCAGACGCTACAACAGGGGAGCTCCGTCCAGGGTCTTGGCGTGATGATGGCCATGTGATTGTGCCACTCCAGCCGCAGAGCCATGGCCGCACTCGGCAGGAGGCCAGGGACAGTAGAGACGCTTACTGCTCCTACTTCAATGGGTCTGGTGCAGTGAGCTGGCAGGACCAGGCCATATAATGTGGCTGGCTCTGGGAGTTGCTTTTGAGGTTTCAATGGAGGTGACAGCAGGTTAGCTGCGCCCCTTTTCTTTTTGGTTGACCATTTTCATGATCTTTGGTTTCATTATGTGCATAAGGTTTCGTTAGTTAGTTAGTTAGTTAGTTAGTTAGTTAGTTAAGGTATGTTTTTCATTTTAATTTTTTGGCTGCACAGTTTTCAATGTGTGGTCAATTGGTGATCCCTTTAATGTGGGTGAAGAATGTCACATGCACTTTAATTGTACATTGTTTTTACTTTCTGTTTCTTTTTTTTTGACAATCCAAGGTCAACATTCATGCATTATATTAAAAATTTTAATGTTGGATCCAAAATCATCTGTGTGAGCCTGATTACTTGGTGGAGGAGGGCAATGTGATGCAGGTTTGGGTGGGGGCCAGGGATGTCATAGCCACCTATTGGCTGGGATTGTGCAGACAATATGTGTGGGTAGCCATGTTTTTTTCAAAGGATTTTGCCCAACAGTGTTTGTGGGCATTGTGCGTACATGACCCTTTATTTTGTTGTAACCAGAGGGTCCCCTGCACACAGCACATTGATGCAGGACATATTCTTCTCAGGTGTTTTCAAATACACTGTCACACAGATCTTTGACATGTTGCCTTGGGAGCTGTTCCACTACATTCACATCTGTGAGCAGATATATTAAACACCATTCAGCCTGTATTCACACATACTTCGCCACAGTTGACACAGATAGAATTTTTACAGAAAACGCACATACTGTGTGTTGTAAGCCGCTACTGTGTGTCGCACAAACGCACCTCAGTGCAATCGGCACACGCCGCTGGCACAAGCGCTGATCGTGCGTGACCAGGCAAACACTTGTACTACGCACACATAGCCCCGGACCACTACTTTGATACACACGGGGTATGTGACTGGCCACCGCTCCAGCGTGACGCATTACCAACGATTTCGATGCATTCGGCATGCTCCGCCATGTCACAAGCGCTTATTCCGTGCCACACTCCGATCACTAGTACGGCACGTCTCGCCCATCCACCCTTTCCGTCGTGCCCAATCACAACTCTGTAATGTTGGCCAATGGTTGTGGTTTGGGCGCGGCGTACAGGTCTGTGGCACGCCTATTTGTTTTACGTCCTGCCTTTGTTCCTCCAAGTTCACTCTGTGGTGGCGGTGTGTAAAGCTGGTACGCTGAGCTACAGACGGCTACTTGAGACACCCGGCGATGTAGCTAGCTGTAGATGTAGCGTAGCGTAGCGCACCTTGTGGCGGCGTGTAAAGAGGGTGCGTTTACCGTTTGTAACCGTTTGGCCGTGCTCGTGCACGTGAAGTAGCCGTTGGTATCCATCCTGTTGTAGCGGCGTGTAAAGGTACCTTAAGGGTACCTTTACACGCCACTACTGGAGGATGGATACAACCAGCTACTTCACGTGCACGAGCACGCACAAACGGTTACAAACGGTAAACGCACCATCTTTACACGCCGCCACAAGCTACGCTACGCTACGTTACATCTATCTCTGGATACATCGCCGGGTGCCTCAAGTCACCTTCTGTAGCTCATCTTACCTCATTTACACACCGCTACAACCAGCTAATATGGGCGGACCTGGTGCAGCAGGGACAGCACATAGGCGTGCCACAATTGTGGATTACGAGACGTCCGTACGCTGATAGGACAAAGCAAGAAACCCATGATTGGCCAGGCATCGCAGGAGGCTGTTGAATACATGACGCTCGAGCAATTGTGTAGTGTGACTTGTCAGCTCCTTGAATATGCCGCCCTATGCAGCTTCTACCAATCGTAACGCAGGAGCTTCCACCAATGATCGCTGAAGGGGGGTGGTTTCCCGGAGGCTGTGTCACGCCCCAGTTACATACCAGGTACATAGCCTGGTGTCGACACATCCCTTCTGTTGCTTCTTTACACGCCGATACAGCTCGCTACAATCGCCTGTGTAGCCACCTGTTTCCGGGCAGTGCTCTGAAACAGATGTATCTGTGGCCGGGTGCCTCCTACCGTCTTTACACGCCGCTACTACAGGGTATTTTGCCTCTACAAGCTACATTTGTAGCCTGTAGCGGGTTGTATCCATCCTCCAGTAGCGGTGTGTAAAGGTACCCTAATGGTACCTTTACACGCTGCTACTGGATGGTGGCAACAACCGGGTGCTTCACGTGCACGAACACTCACAAACGGTTGCAAACGGTAATCGCACCACCCTTACACGCCGCAACAAAGTGCGCTATGGTAGGTTACATCTATCTCTGGATACACCGCCGGGTGTCTCAAGTTACCTTCTGCAGAGCACCTTACTTCATTTACACACCGCTACAACAAGCTAATATGGGCGGACCTGATGCAGCAGGGACAACACATAGGCGTGCCACAATTGTGGACTACGAGACGTCCGTACGCTGATAGGACAAAGCAATAACATCATGATTGGACAGGCAGCGCAGGAGGCTGATTAATACATGACGCTCGAGCAATTGTGTAGTGTGACTGGTCAGCTCCTTAAATATGCCGCCCTATGCAGCAACAACCAATCGTAACGCAGGAGTTTCCTCCAATGATCGCTGAAGGGGGGTGGATTCCCGGAGGCTGTGTCACGCCCCAGGTACATACCAGCTACATAGCATGGTGTAGAAACAACCCTGCTGTTCCTTCTTTACACGCCGACACAGGTCGCTACCTCGGCTGGGTAACCACCTGTTTTAGGGCAGTGCTCTGAAACAGGTGCCGCCACTGGCGGGTGGCTACAACCGTCTTCACAAGCCGCTACCTCGGGTTGAATTGGCGGTGCAAGATACATTTCTCTCATGTACCCGGTTGTTGCCACCATCCAGTAGCGGCGTGTAAAGGTACCATTATCGTTACCACTTGAGTCTTCCCAACTCCATATGGTCCTATGGCTTTTTTGACCAACAGGTTGCCGACTCAATAATTGTTCAGTTTATGTATGCCACCACGTCCTTCCTCCCGACGCGTTTCGTGTCAAACTCTCATCAGGGGAGTCATGGTTTTCTGGAAGCAGGGACCGCTACACCGCTGCAGATCCCCCTTGTGGTCTATGGCAAAGTTTTGATGCCTGAAGCAGTGCAAAAATTTGACATTAGTACACCAGTTACACTGCAACAATGCTCAACCCTGTTTCCCAATTGTAGTTATACCACCCTCCATGCCCTTACCACTGGTAACACTTACCCAGCCTAGCTGTGCATGTAGTGATGGGTGAATCCTAAATTACTCGGAATCGCTTGACTCTAGCGAATCCGAGCCCGGGACTCGCTACTCGTTGCGAGTCTAGCGAGTCCAATGTTAATGAATGGAGAAGCGAGTAGTAGCGAGTAGTGTGCGATTTACAAATCACAGATGTGTCTCGGAAGCTTCAGCCTGAAGCAATCCTAGTTTTGTCAGAGTCTCTGCCATTGATTTGCATTGGACTCGTTAACTCTGCAAGTAATCGCTGGGAAACTCGCACAGATAAGAGTCCTGTCTGCTCTGTGTGCTGGCTGCCGCAGCTCCAGGGTCCTAGAACCCGCCTGCTGCCTGATGTAGCAGAGCTGAGATTGTTCTCAGTCTTCTCATTCCCTGTGCATAGACATCTATATCTATGCACAGGGGATGTAGCAGAGAGGACATCCCGTTTTGGACTGCGTCGGACGGAAGAGGATTTTTTTAATTAAAGATGGAGTCCCTAATGGCTTTTTTTTTTATTTCTAATAAAAATTTTTCTCTGTGTTGTGTTTTTTTTAAAACAATTTATTAAAAATTCATGGCGGTCATGTCTAATATTGGCGTGACCGCCATAAATTTCGGGCTTAGGGCCAGCTGATAATACAAAGCTGGCCCTAACCTCTTTATTACCCAGCGTGCAACCGCCACCAGGGTCGCTGGAAAAGCGGGGTTCAGCGCCAGAGGATGGCGCTTCAATGAACGCGCCATCTTCTGGGGAGGCTGCGGGCTGCAATTAGCAGTGGGGGGTACCCAGAAAGCTTGGGCATCCCTGCGCTGCGGATTGCAGCCCGCAGCCGCCCCAGAAGATGGTGCGTTCATTGAAGCGCCATCCTCTGGCGCTGAACCCCGCTCTTCCAGCGGCCCTGGTGGCGGTGGCACACTGGGTAATAAAGGGGTTAATACCAGCTTTGTTATACAAGCTGGTATTAAGCCTGAGATTCTTAATGTCAGGCCACGTTTGACCCAGCCACTAAGAATCTCCAATAAAGGGTTAAAAAAACACAACACAGAGAAAAAAGTTTATTAGAAATAAAAAAAAAAGCCATTAGGGACTCCATCTTTAATTAAAAAATCCTCTTCCGTCCGACGTAGTCCAAAACGCGATGTCCTCTCTGCTACATCCCCTGTGCATAGATAGATGTCTATGCACAGGGATGAGCAGACTGAGAACAATCTCAGCACTCATACATCATCTCTGTGAGAAGGTGGGCTCTAGGACTCTGGAGCTGCGGCAGCCAGCACAGAGAAGAGAGCTGGACTCGGCTCGCAAAGTAACAGCAGTTACTTTGCGAGTTTCCCTGCTATCACTGGCACAGTAGCCGAGTCTAAGGCAATCCTAGTTTTGTCAGCGTCTCTGACAAAACTAGGATTGATATTTATTTGCATTGGACTCGTTTACTGTGCGAGTAATCACTGGGAAACTCGCAGAGTACCGAGTCCCTTACTACTCGCCGAGTAACGAGTCCTAGCGAGTAGATTCGCCCATCCCTATGTGCATGGCATCTGTGGTTTGAACAACCCCGCTGTTTATGACAGCTTCCATAGCAGTCACGTGTTGTTCCGCGTCACCAGAAGTGACACAGCGGAAGTGCGTCACCGCATTATGTCGCTCCAGCGATGTGGAACGCATATGCGTTCCACGCTCCTTCCTGGATCTCACTCATTGGTTGGGAGTGAGTGTGAGGTGTAATCACTCCCTCCAGGGGCGGAGCCTATCGGGAATTCGGGGATCACCTCCTCACACACATTCCTTTACATCAGAGATCTCCTATCCAAAGAGAGGTTTCTCTGTGTTTCCCAAAAGAGTAGTGAAAGAATTCCTGTTGCATCAGTATACCATATTACACTTCCCAATTGTTTTATACTTGCGTTTTGTGGAGTGCTCCTAATAGAGATTGCCCACTTCAGATTCCATATTCACAATCCAATCGTACATTTCCCAGCGGCTGCAGACCAGGCAGGTGGGAGGGGGGGGGTTTAAAGGCTCACATTTTTGAGATTATGGTGCATGATATATGTTTGCAATGACCAGGATCTCACATTTGGCATAGTGGAGTGTTCATGATGGAGTACAGTGAAGGAAGACAGGACCCAGAAACCGCACCAAAGTGCCTGTTCCCTCCCCACTACAGGTGCCCTATATCCATTAGAGCTATCCCTGCCTAGCCGTGGAGGTTGGCACCCAATGTACGGAGTCGACACCCCCACTCAACGTCGTCTTTCCCTCCTATGCTTTCCCTGCTCTAGTGTGCCCTCAGGAACGGAGTATAGGACAGAGCTTCATTCAGGCCTCTCGGGACTACTGTCCCCAGGGTAAAGATCCAAAAGCATTCTTTTCTTAGGATTTTTCCGTCCCAGTCCCCGCCACATACCGGGGGGCTATATGATCAATCCCAGTAAAACGCATACATGTCTCGTCACCTCCATGTACGGCGTTCACATGGCGGGCAATGGGAGTATCTTGTTTGTATCTTATATCCCCTCTTATATCCCGTTCTGCCTCTTCTACCTCATCCTCTTCCTCATCATGCTAATGATCCTGATGGAATTGGTGATCCAGTAGCTGTGACACTGTTTGCAGGTGGAATATAGCAAGCCATGCTTCAAAATTCTCTAAAGTCTGACATCTGGTGTTCCTGGATGGCATACGGAAAGGGTCGCAAACTACCTGTGATGTCCTCCTCTGGCATGGGATCCCAGCACAGCAACCAGAACTTGCTGTGTATGAGGCCCATTGTGGGTAGCGTGGTGGAGCTCCAGGTCACATATGTGTCCATCTCCTCTGCGGCTGCTCTGGGTCTGGTACTGAAGCACCCTCTGCTCCTCAGATGGTGAGGAAGATAACATCCTCCAGAACAGGCATATCTTGCGGTGCATCCATCGCCATACTGCATACTGCAGACATACGGTAGCAAACCGCAATTGTAGCATAGTGTAGTTAACCAGCTGCGTTGCACTGTTATGATGGTGCTGAGCTACACAGTGATGCCTGTTTGCTGCCACTAGGTACCTGCCTCTTCCATTGCCATGAGTGAGAAACAAACAGTCACTTACAATGTTACTGTTTGCACAAACTTGTTGCCTAGCTCCTCAATAACCTCTCCATGCAGTGGGCTGCAGAAGTAACATCACTCACAAATCCAATTCCCCATGCCACCTGGGTTTCCGTTGGGTGGAGTCATTATTGAAGCCTGACATATTTGGTGGAGAAATAATGATAAAAACAAATAAGTTTATTCAGGTCACCAATTCATCTGGAATGCTGAATAAGGCTAGTGGGCACAATGCAAGGACAAGTTCAATATGATTTGTACATATAACACAGTTGTGCACATGATATAAATGTGTATTGCAAACAGATGGAATGAAATGAAATAGTGATTGTACATTTTCAAGAAGCAATAGCCATACTATAGAGATTGATGAGTGTGAACAGACATAAGACCATGTGTGTAAAGCATATAATGGCCATATCCTATTTTTCTATGAATTGCTATCACATAGCTGTAGAAGAGATGGCCTTGCATGCTGCGGACACTCTGCAATAATAAAGATTTGCTCTAAAAATATATAATAATAATAATAATAATAAATAAAATACAAAAATGAAAAAATGAAAATAAAATATTAAGCCCTCTTAAATGGATGTTTTAAGGACATTGTAAGCTTCCTGGACTTCACAGCTGCTGCCACACCTGGCACAGTTTCCAAAATTCTAACTCTGCAGGTGTCAAACTCCAGGAAGCTTACAAAAATTAATTTAAAGCTCAAAAAAAAGTCTACAGCTTGATACAAGCTGGTAGCCCCGATGGTAGAAACCAGCCCAACTTTAAGATTAGGTGCTGTTCCTGGCTATTGGGTTTTCCAGCCATCGTTTTGGCCCTAAACAGGAAAAAAGATGAAATACAGCGGATGTTTCCAGAAAAAAATGTTTCTTTTATTCATACATAGGAAACCTCCATGTTACAGCAAAAGAAGTGCGGCAAAGCCAACGCATTTCGACATACTCATGGCTAGAGAGGGAAAAGTTTTAGGGCCAGTTTAAATCTCCAACTTTTTTTCTGGAAGAAAGCCGCATTTGCCAATTTTTTGGGGAAATTGCATGCGTTTCCAATCCCAAACAAAATCTGCAATGTTCGTGTCGAATTTGAAATTGGCGAACATGTTCAGGGAAAGTTCGCTTATCTCTATTAACCACTAATTGTTAAAAATTACTTTACTTTGGGCTTTCTGGTTGCAACAAATCTGCAACAGACAACACAATTATTCTCAGCGGCTACAGCTAAGTAAAATTGTGGCCAAAAGAATTGACACCCCTGCAATTCTGTCACATAATACTCAGTTTCTTCCTGAAAATGATTGCAATCACAAATTATTTGGTATTAATATCTTCATTTAATTTGTCTTCAATGAAAAAACACAAAAGAGAATGAAACAAAAAGCAAAAACATTGATCATTTCACACAAAACTCCAAAAATGGGCCAGACAAAAGTATTGGCACCCTCAGCCTAATACTTGCACAACCTTTAGCCGAAATAACTGATCAACCGCTTCCGGTAACCATCAATGAGTTTCTTACAATGCTCTGCTGGAAATTTACACCATTCTTCTTTGGCAAACTGCTCCAGGTCCCTGATATTTGAAGGGTGCCTTCTCCAAACTGCCATTTTTAGATCTCTCCACAGGTGTTCTATGGGATTCAGGTCTGGACTCATTGCTGGCCACCTTAGAAGTCTCCAGTGCTTTCTCTCAAACCATTTTCTAGTGCTTTTTGAAGTGTGTTTTGGGTCATTGTCCTGCTGGAAGACCCATGACCTTTGAGGGAGACCCAGCTTTCTCACACTGGGCCCTACATTATGCTGCAAAATTTGTTGGTAGTCTACAGACTTCATAATGCCATGCACACTGTCAAGCAGTCCAGTGCCAGAGGCAGCAAAGCAACCCCAAAACATCAGGGAACCTCCACCATGTTTGACTGTAGGGACCGTGTTCTTTTCTTTGAATGCCTCTTTTTTTCTCCTGTAAACTCTATGTTGATGCCTTTGCCCAAAAAGCTCTACTTTTGTCTCATCTGACCAGAGAACATTGTTCCAAAACGTTTTAGGCTTTCTTAGGTACGTTTTGGCAAACTACAGCCTGGCTTTTTTATGTCTCGGGGTAAGAAGTGGGGTCTTCCTGGGTATCCTACCATACAGTCCCTTTTCATTCAGACACCGACGGATAGTACGGGTTGACACTGTTGTACCCTCGGACTGTAGGGCAGCTTAAACCTGTTTGGATGTTAGTCGAAGTTCTCTATCCACCATCCGCACAATCTTGCGTTGAAATCTCTCGTCAATTTTTCTTTTCCGTCCACATCTAGGGAGGTTAGCCACAGTGCCATGGGCTTTAAACTTCTTGATGACACTGCGCACGGTAGACATAGGAACATTCAGGTCTTTGGAGATGGACTTGAAGCCTTGAGATTGCTCATGCTTCCTCAATTTGGTTTCTCAAATCCACAGACAGTTCTTTGGTCTTCTTTCTTTTCTCCATGCTCAATGTGGTACACACAAGGACACTGGACAGAGGTTGAGTCAACTTTAATCCATGTCAACGGGCTGCAAGTGTGATTTAGTAATTGCCAACACCTGTTAGGTGCCACAAGTAAGTTAAAAGTGCTGTTAATTGCACAAATTAGAGAAGCATCACATGATTTTTCTAACAGTGCCAATACTTTTATGCTTGGTGTGGAATTATTTCCAATTTGGCTTTAGGACAATGCTTTTTGTGTTTTTTTCATTGAAGACAAATTAAATGAAGATAATAATACCAAAGAATTTGTGATTGCAATCATTTTCAGGAAGAAACTGAGTATTATCATATAGAATTGCAGGGATGTCAATACTTTTGGCCACAACTGTAGGTACATGGTAGCAAATAAAATTATTAAGCAATATTTCAACATTTATTCAAACAGAATAAGAAATCTGTACTACAACCATATAATTTAAGAGATGGTATTCAAAGCTACTATATTCCTTTAACTTAGTAGGACCGACAGAGTGAGAGAATATTGTATAATCATCTATACTATATATATATATACACATATGTATAAATGACACCTATTCTTCTCTAACATATATAATGTACATAAATTGTGGAAGTCTGATTGATGGGACTAATTTATTAGCATGCTAGATGAAGCTGTGTTTGGTGTATAGCTTCCTCCCTCTCTCTATCATTACTGTCACACTCATATGAACCCTGATAACGCGTTGCCTCCATTCCTGGAGCATCAATCCACAGAACATATGGTCTTCTGTGGAAGATGTATCTTCACTTTACCAGATGGTGCCATGTGATTAAATGGGAATCAGACCCTGCGAGCCAATCACAGATGGGGGCTATTTTCACTTAATTAATAAAACAAAGAAAAAAATCTTAAAAGCTTGGGATCTGAAAGCACAGTATGTCTGTCTTACACTGCACATTGTGTGTAGGTATGTGTGAAATTAAAATGCTTAACATGATAGTATGTTAATGTTTTCTTTAATTGCATATACCATGTATAAAATTATTTTCCCATTGTCAATGAACATTAGTATTTCAATATTCTGACACATGATTATGCATTTACTTTTACATAGTATCTTTATAATTGTATACAGTACTGTGCAAACGTTTTAGGAAGTATATTGCTAATACATTTAATTTTATCAATTAACAAAATGCAAAGTGAATGAACAAAAGAAAGAAATACTTACGGTAATTAAGTCAATATTTGATCTGAACAATCTCTCCCTTCAAAACAGCATTAAATTCTTCTAGGTACACTTGAAGTGGCTTGGCAGGACATTTGTTCTAAGAGCAGAGACAAACGATCATCAATGGGAAATGGGAAAAAGGATTAGCTCACCCTTGTCTGGAGACTAGATCCAACAGGTGCATGACAGTGGCTGGCATCCATGCATATCCATAGAAAATAGAAGGAAGCGACAGCACCTTTAGAGTACCTTTACACGCCACTAACATGGCGAGAAATATTGACGGCCATATGCCGCCCTGGAATTATCGCCATCAAATTGCCTCCCAATTGCGCCGTGTAATTGGGGAATTTGGCGGCGATATGTAGCAATCTGGCCAATCGAAGACATGTTAACCTCATCTATGAAACGTTCAAGTGGAGATTATGGGTTGTTCCCACTGTTCCCTCTGGCTTTACCTCATAGACTGGAATTTTAGGACTCACCCATCTTTTTACCACATACTGTATTGCCTGCCACCCTCCACTCAATTTGCTAGACCACGATTTATCCCTAACCAACACTATTCCCTGGGGAGAAATGTTCAGTTTGCACTGGTCATGTATCACATTGAGCTACCTGACTGAGACGGTTGGCAACCACCTTATGTACCACTCTTCACCAATGCCGGTGTTCACGAGCCCATTCAGACATAGTATGAGGTGGATTTGTGGAGGGATCTGGCATACTCAAATCTTCAATGTCTCAGTCAGGCCTCCCAAACAACATGTGTGGGACATAACCAGTAGTGCTATGCACTATATTATTGTAGTCCAAAATCAATGCAGGGAGATATTAAGGCCAGCAAGCTTGCTGTCCACCCTCTAATGTCCTCCACAGTTGCATTCTCCTTATAAGCTTCATTGAGCCATCTGTAAACAAAATGTTGCTTTGCATTGCCAAAAAAGTCTATTTTTGTTTCAACTGTTCACAGAACATTTTCCCAGAAGGATTGTGGCATGTCAAGGTACTCTTTTTCCTTCAGTTTTTCCTTTGTATGTCTTTTCTTTAGCAATAGTTTCTTCCTTGGCCTTTACACATAAAGCTTTGCTTGGTTTAGCGTGCGGCATATGGTACTTGTTAAATCCATGACCCCACATTGTTCCAGATTGGCCTTCAGGTTTTTGGAAGTTTTACATGGTTTTTTTTACACCACTTGCAACGTCCTTCAAATACATCTTAATCATTTTCCTCTTTCCCCCATGTTCAGGGAGGTTTTTGACTGTTCCATGCTTGGCAAACATCTTAATAACATAGCACACTGTTGAAACTAGAATACCAATTTCTTTGAAGATGGCCTTATACCCTTTGGAAGTCTTGTGTTTGCTAATAAAATCAGTTCTGAAGTCCCAAAAAACTCCTTTGTCTTCACCATTGTGACAAAAAAAACAGGGCCTAACATGTGGCTTTTTAAAACACTGAAGTCATCATTTATTGGCTAATTTATGTCACATGGGCACTCTAGTCACAGTAGACTTGCTTACAGTGTTGGCCAAAAGTATTGACACCCCTGCAATTTTGTCAGATAATACTCAGTTTCTTCCTGAAAATGATTGCAATCACAAATTCTTTGGCATTATTATTTTCATTTAATTTGTCTTCAATGAAAAAAAATCACAAAAAGAATTGTCCTAAAGCCAAATTGGATATAATTCCACACGAAACATAAAAAGGGGGTGGACAAAAGTATTGGCACTGTTAGAAAAAGCATGTGATGCTTCTCTAATTTGTGTAATTAACAGCACCTGTAACTTACCTGTGGCACCTAACAGATGTTGACAATAACTAAATCACACTTGCAGCCAGTTGACATGGATTAAAGTTGACTCAACCTCTGTCCAGTGTCCTTGTGTGTACCACATTGAGCATGGAGAACAGAAAGAAGACCAAAGAACTGTCTGAGGACTTGAGAAACCAAATTGTGAGGAAGCATGAGCAATCTCAATGCTACAAATCCATCTCCAAAGACCTGAATGTTCCTGTGTCTACCGTGCCCAGTGTCATCAAGACGTTTAAAGCCCATGGCACTGTGGCCAATCTCCCTAGATGTGGACAGAAAAGAAAAATTGACAAGAGATTTCAACGCAAGATTGTGCAGATGGTGGATGAAGAACCTCGACTAACATCCAAACAAGTTCAAGCTGCCCTGCAGTCCGAGGGTACATCAATGTCAACCCATACTATCCGTCGGTGTCTGAATGAAAAGGGACTCTATGGTAGGAGACCCAGGAAGACCCCACTTCTTACCCTGAGACATAAAAAAGCCAGGCTGGAGTTTGCCAAAACTTACCTGAGAAAGCCTAAAACGTTTTGGAGGAATGTTCTCTCTTTTTGGGCAAAGGCATCAACATAGAGTTTACAGGAGAAAAAAAAGAGGCATTCAAAGAAAAGAACACGGTCCCTACAGTCAAACATGGCGGAGGTTCTCTGATGTTTTGGGGTTGTTTTACTGCCTCTGGCACGGGACTGCTTGATCGTGTGCATGGCATTATGAAGTCTGAAGACTACCATCAAATTTTGCAGCATAATGTAGGGCCCAGTGTGAGAAAGCTGGGTCTCCCTCAGAGGTCATGGGTCTTCCAGCAGGACAATGACCCAAAATACACTTCAAAAAGCACTAGAAAATGGTTTGAGAGAAAGCACTGGAGACTTCTAAGATGGCCAGCAATGAGTCCAGACCTGAATCCCATAGAACACCTGTGGAGAGATCTAAAAATGGCAGTTTGGAGAAGGCACCCTTCAAATATCAGGGATCTGGAGCAGTTTGCCAAAGAAGAATGGTCTAAAATTCCAGCAGAGCATTGTAAGAAACTCATTGATGGTTACCGGAAGCATTTGATCGCAGTTATTTTGGCTAAAGGTTGTGCAACCAAGTATTAGGCTGAGGGTGCCAATACTTTTGTCCGGCCCATTTTTGGAGTTTTGTGTGAAATAATCAATGTTTTGCTTTTTGCTTCATTCTCTTTTGTGTTTTTTCATTGAAGACAAATTAAATGAAGATAATAATACCAAAGTACTTGTGATTGCAATCATTTTCAGGAAGAAACTGAGTATTATGTGACAGAATTGCAGGGGTGTCAATACTTTTAGCCAACACTGTATGTCACACTAGAACGCTTCAAGGGATCCTAGAGATTCTGAGATAGTTTTTTCGTGACATATTGGACTTCATGCTAGTGGTAAACTTAGGTTGATAATTTTTGCATTTATTTGTGAAAAAATCTAAAATTTGGCAATTTTCAAATTTTGAATTTTTATTCTGTTAAAGCAGAGAGTTATGTGACACAAAATAGTTAATACATAACATTTCCCACATGTTTACTTTACATCAGCACAATTTTGTAAAAAAAAATTTTTTGTAAGGAAGTTATAAGGGTGCGTGCCCACATAGTGGTTTAACGTCGGTTTAGCAGCAAAAACCGCCGGCGGTTTAGCATAGGTTTTAAATTTATGTAAATCCTAAGCAGCGTTAGGAATTACAAGTAACCCTATGTAATTTAGAAAACGCTGTGCACACATAGTGGGTTTATGTGAGCGGATCTGCCAGAGGTTGAGCGGTTTCCTAGCGGTTTAGGAGCATACAACATGTCAATTCTTCTCAGCGGTTTGTGATCGTTTCTGAGGCAGAAAATGAACAAAATCCTCCATAGAAAACCGCTTTTAAAACCGCCGGAAAAACCGACTGTAAAACGCTGTGCAAACGCTGAAAAAACCGCTGGGAAACCGCTGGGAAACCGGTGGAAAACAGCTGGAGACTTCAGAGCTCAGAACTCTAGGCTCCTGCAAATTTCCACCGGTTTACTGACGGTTTGAACGTCACTAAACCACTATGTGGGCACGTACCCTTAGGGTACCTTTACACACGGCTACATTTGTAGCTTGTCACCAGGTAACTTACTGGTTGCAGTGAAATCATGGATACATGATTCCATTTGTACACAGCAACAAGATAGAACCATGTATCCATGATTTCACTGCAACCAGTAAGTTACCTGGTGACAAGCTACAAATGTAGCCGTGTGTAAAGGGGCCCTTATGGTACCTTTACACGCCGCCACAACAGGATGGATACAACCCGCTACAGGCTACAAAAGTAGCTTGTCGCGCCAATATCGCCCGTAGTAGCGGCGTCTGAAGACGGGACGACACAGCCGGCTACAGATACCTCTGCATCCGTGCACTGCCCATAAACAGATGGCTACATCGCCGATTGTAGCGAGCTGTATCGGCGTGTAAAGAAGCTACAGAAGTGAACTCGGGACACCCGGCGATGTAGCTGCAATGTGGCTAAGGCGTCACCCATGCTCCGTGATACCGCGCCCCTTCAGCGATCATTGGTGGAAGATGCTGCGTTACGATTGGCGCTTGCCTCACAGCCCTCCATCTTGGATGAGCTGTCCCTTCAGCACTACACATACGCGCCGTATGCACGATCAGATAGTAGTACAATTACGCGGACACACACTTGAACGTAAAATCATAAATGGCCCATGATCTACATACAGTGTGCACATCCTATCAACATGATAACGAATAATGCGGGACACAGCGCACAAGTGTGTGTTACGTACCGCTCTGGCTTATTGCACAGCAGCTGCCGTAGAAGTGTTCCGGGTCTGGCAGTGCGCGCAGCGCGCACACAGATGCACACAATCCCATAGCACATCGGAGGAGATTACCCAGTAGACAGATCAGAGCCGTGTTGTACGGACTGCACTGTGGGTCTTCTGCAGTAGGGGCCGCATAAGTGTGTCGGGCGAGTCACTGCGCGTTGGGCTACTTATAAAGGTGCGTCACCCCCACAGCGGTCGTAATGACGTCATGACGTTGGTTTCATTTTCACTCTGCCTGCAAGGTGCCAGCCCCGCCTCTGCACACACCATAGCAGTCATGGCAGCCGTGCACCGCGCCGCAACATGGGGGATGGCGGAGCTGATCATCCTCATTGATCAGTGCGACCGTCGGGACTATTGGGGCCACCATCACCACCGCCACCCCAGGCTGCGCAATCGGTGCACCGTGCGGCGGATCCAGCGGGCCCTGCTCTGCCAACTGGGGGTACAGAGGACAGTCAAAGCGATCCAAAAAAAGATCGCTGACTTGAAGCATAAGTGCCCAGGTCGCATACTGGACATCCGTGCCAGGATTGCCAGGCTGCGTGGTGAGTAATTGTTGCCCCAAAACACACACCGCCACATGTGCATGTCCCACAATACACAAAAAATGATGGAAACATATGACAAGGGACAGTGTGGCCTACACAATCAAACACATCTTCACAGTGTTGTGCTCATCCAGTCAGGCCTAAAAATGTCTCACACGCACAGTCCATGCATACAACATGAGTGTATGCATCCAGCATCACCTGGTTGATGCTAAGTAAGGCTGGGGTCACACACACAGATATCTGCCCACATATTGTTTGCAGATCTCTGTTTGCAGTCAAATCATGGTCACATGTTGACATTTGGAGACAGCCTCAAAATGGAACAATGTGTCCATGCTTTCACTGCAACCAGAGATCTGTCAACAATATCTGGCCACATATCTGTGTGTGTGTGACCCCAGGCTTAGCCGTCAAATACATACCCACACAAGCTCTTTGTAGGACAACAATGTGTAGGCATGATCTTATTACGTCTTTTATGTTCAAATTTCAAACTAGATGCTGAATCCTCATCAGAAGAAGGGCCCCATGCCCCACCCCCAGGTGGCCCATCAAGAACCCCACCACATCAGGCTCAAGTGGCACCCTTGTCCCCAGGGTCAACACCTTCCCCCGGGCCTCAGGAGCCAGACGTCCCGTCACCCACCGGGACAGAGGACGTGGAGGACCAGTCCGCACCTGGCAGCCCGCTGGAGTGTGACCAGCTGTCCCCATCTGCCTGGCTGCTGGAGGAACACATCAACTCCCCACAGGAGGGCGAGGAGCAGCAAGTACCTGGCGGCCCAGAGGAGTCTTTGCCCCGTAGCCCAGGACCACTGTTACCCCTGAACCACATAATGTGGCCACGGAGCCCCAGCCCGGGAGTAACACCACCTCCCACTGTCTCCAGCTCAGTGGCGAGTCCTGGGGTGACCATGTCCCCACACAGTGACTATGGTGGTAAGTGGGTTATGTTGCCACAGACACCCTGCACACTGTTGCTTAAATTTCATCTGGGGCCAAACAATTTATGTAAACAAAGTAAACCATGTTGGTTCACCCTTTTTCCAGATGGTGAACGTGCGGGCTCATATGGATGGAGCTTGACCCCATCTCCCTCCCCGTCTGATGGTGAACTGGATTTGGAGGAACAGGGTAAGTGGATGGTTGCGGCCAGTCATGACTAACCATCAGCAGTGACGACTGTGTACTAAAGTTTGTGTTTACTCCCAATACAGGTGCCCCTACCATGGAGGAATTCATCCAGGCCCATCAGGCATTTGTGGCCCGTTTGACCACGGCTCTACAGCGTGGCCTGCAGGACCTTGGCCGCCTGGCTCAAATGCTGGCGGACCTACACCCACACCATGGATCACACCCATGAATTTGAGGGATGCATTGTATCCTGGCCAAACATGGCCCCACAAACAGTTGTCCTTGTTGGACCCTAAAATTTTCACACGTTGGCTTGTTGCCTTGCAAAAGTGAAAATATTGTTGTTTTTTTTTTGCCCCCGTTGGGCTCTTTTCTTATAGTGTCCCACATTGGGACCATCACAAGTGTGGACTGGCTAGCCCCATCTGGCCTACAATCCCTATACTGTCCCACATTGGGACCATCACAAGTGTGGACTGGCTAGCCCCATCTGGCCTACAATCCCTATACTGTCCCACATTGGGACCATCACAAGTGTGGACTGGCTAGCCCCATCTGGCCTAAGCCCTTGTATGATGGCAAATGTCTGTGACACATGTATGTTTACAATACAATGCTGTTCTAACTTTGTTATACGCTCCTTCATGTGACCTTACTAATATTTGGTGACCAAACCTCACCATAACCTAACTATGTGAGGCACATCACAACATCCCTTTGTGAATGTGCTAAGACATTCCAAATGAACCGATGGTGATCCTGCTGAGCGAGCACTGGCCCATATTGTGTGGCTTGGGGAAACCTATTATTGGCCACAATTACATTCACCCCCAAAAACCCCCACAATCCTTATTCTGAAATGAATACACAATTGTGTTAATAAAAAAATTTTAATCCAGGCTGGAATTTAAAAAAAATTACAAAGAATAGAATTTTTGTGGAAAAAAAATATAAAAAACCACAAATTTTGGCCAATACTCAATCAACAAAATATACATATAAAAGGCGATTCCTGAAATTATAAAGTCCAGACTGCCAATTCTGTGCATTGGCTACTAGTGTCCAAATTACTCCTCTTCTGTCGGCTCTGACAATGCCGCATCCCCCCTCCTCTGAGGGCAGCCCCGACCTGCCCCAGAACGTCTGGTTGAACGACGATGTGTTGAGGGGGGATGGGGTGACTGTGGCGGGGCCGGTCTTCTCACGGGCCGAGATGGGGCAGCTGGTGAAAGGGGCCACAAGGTGTGTTGCATGGGGGGGGGACGTGGCAGCCCCATTGAAGGGCCCCATCATCGGCAGCATCAGCGGCATTGTGGAAGACCCTCAGAAGGATCTTTTTCTGGAGCGGCTCCATCCCTCGCATTCTGTTGCTCATGTAGAGGGCGTCGCTGTCCATGTGGGTCCGCTGTTCATCCAACAGCACGCGTCGGGCCCAGGCGCCCAGCTCCGTCTCAGGTGGTGCAGGACGTCGGCGGCGACGGATCCCGGAGCTGGGACCTGGGCCTGGACCCACATCACTCGCCCCGCCCTCCTGCTCAGCCCCAGATGTCATGGGCTGAGCATCATCAGCAACAGAATCCTCGGCAATGGAGCCGTCCTCTTCTGGGGCCTGTGGGTGGGGAAAAAAAAAAAAACCATTAGTGGAGGCAATATCAACTGTATACATTCACAACAGGACTCTATATACCACTCCCACACACACCAAGGCCAACTACCAGAATGGAAAATGAGGAATAACACAGTAAAGCAAATAAGGTTCAAGACCCCAACACCAGTGGTTCTCCTGTACACTCACCTCGACCATTCCAGGAGCTCAGCTAAATACATAATTAGTTGTTTGTCACGTAGCCGTAATCCAATATTAGGACATGTCACCACAACACCTTGATACTGGGGGCTGTGCTGGCCAATGACACATATTGGGCACCTTCCCATTAGGACTTCTTTATGGTGAGAATCCACCCCTCACTCAATTACCTTTAACCCACTGGCAACAAAGCCAACACACATGTGAGCCAGCACCATTTACTACATGGTACTATGTGGCTGTTTGAGAACAAACCACCTGCTATCTTGAAACCCTTAAATAACTAACCTAAACATACCAAGATGTTGTGGAAGAAGCAACATTGCAATACGGCTGGAAGCATAGAATAGAAAAGTCTGGCAAGTCATGGAAGGAGGGCAGATAGATTGACACCCCAAGGTGTGCCGCAGCAAGGAGGTAAATATGCCAACACATTTGGTGTGAAGGATTTATCGAAGCACACATGTGAAGGAAACATTGTGGCCCACCACTGTCACACAATTACCCACCTCCTGTGGCGCAGATGGTGATGCAGCCGGGCCTACATGGGACGCAGCAACGGGGCAGTTGGTGGTCGTTCGATGCGGGCGAACCTCGCCCAGGATGAAGGTGAACAGGGGATAGTACCATAGGGTAGGTGATGGTACCTCCTCTGCTCCAGCCCCTGAGCGACGACGCTGGTACTGAATGTGAGCCCGCATGAACGCCGACCTCATGTTTTTGATCTTAAGTGCCACCATATGCTGGTCCCACGTCTTGCCTACCCTTGGCTCCAAGCGATTTGCCAGAGCCACAAGACTCCTGTAGGCCTCGGCCCTCGCTGCCCGATTTTTATATTCGGGCAGCGAGCTGCGCCACAAACATTCGTGCCGCTGATACTCCGTGAGAAGCTGGGATTCCAATTCCACAGTACCCGTCGGCATCTGCCGATGAAAAAATAAACAAAAAAAACACAGTCACAACACAAGGCATACCGACATTTCAAAACTTGCCACAATCATACACATAATCATTAACTTTCTACAGTGATCATCTATGCAGCTATTTTGTGGAGTGAAACTGGCCATGAGTGTGCCATTTTCTCAATCTCAGACCGCTACTAACTCAAACACATGTATGCTGCCAATATCAAGCCCCGGATATCGGTGTCCACCTACAGATGTTTCAAACATGATTTCAGTCCCCAATGTACCTATTGCAACACACCTTGACACGGTGTGTGCGTACATACCTGTAGAGGGCAACATGTGACCTAACACGTTGTGTGCTAAAACTAGTACCTGGCCAGTGTCCACAATGGTAAGGGGTCACTATATGAGAAAGGCGGGCTGGGTGTGTGCCAACACTGCACATACTACATGTAATGTGCACCCACATGATCATGTAGGTGTTCCTCCAGACGTGGAAGTCCCATTTTAACCCATGTACCCAACATCCCTGGAATGTCCGCCACAATTCTACCACCCCTGAAATGTTGATGTGAAGTACCAGCCAAAGAAATAACACCGTGCTCTTTTACCATTGCCAAAAAGCAGAAGGTGCAATACATACTTACACTATATAAGTAGAGGCACTACCTGGCTACTGGGCGACACAGAATAAGGTTCACATATTTAATATTACGTGTTCAATATTTGCATGCCGCTTCAAACATGGCCATACACACATCGCCTAAGCTGCCTGTGCCAGAACCAGCTGCGTTCATTACATTTTCTTACAAACCGCTAAAGAGGCTTACCGTCAGAGCAACAGAAGTCAAACAGGACACTAGTAGCTCAATGCACATCGACGTCTGGACACGGAGCAGTGGCCATTGACCTGCCTTTATAGTCCGGGACACCAATCACAGCGGACACAATAATGCACATCCTGATGGGGCACCTGGGTGCGGATTTGCCTTCCGCTAATTGGTGGAGATCGCTGAATCGTGATAGGTTGGCGGCCCTTTAAAAGTTGCCCATCCCGCCAAACATTACGCTTGCTGGCCAGACCCATTAGGTAACTTTTTGTGGACACACATGGAATTAGCGCAGGGTGGGGTGCATATGTTGATGTTCTTGGAGAGCGCCGGAGACTGGTGTAGCGGCCGATATAGGGGTTTGTATTTTTGGGGACGACATATAGTGTAGTGTGTGGGTTAGGATACGGCATTTTGTGTGGGCCTTGACACTTTTGTTGAGATACATTGCTGTGTTTGTTTGCAGACAACATACAGGAGAATGGATGCATGACTGTAGACGGAACTGTGTCACTCATGTCGACTGGATCGATTTCTGCATACTGGTTGTGGCCAATGGAGACTGTGTTCAACGGGAATGGGATGACACAGGGCTTTGAGGTGTTGGGCGCCAGACATGGCATACATGTGTATTTAAAATGACACCTTCAAAAACCAATTACACCATGGGTAACCATCCGCAGTCATGTGCAATGTTGTTTGGTTCATGTAGCCTTCCTCAACCTTCCATATCGGGGTACGTCACATTCGTTATTCTTCTCATTTTTACTGTAATCAATTGACATTATGGGCTGTGTAATGGATTATGGGACCTGTTTGACCAACATTATTGGTGACACATGTCCCTTTCTAACTCACCTAGGTGCAGATGTGTGAATTTTGGGAGCTCCCATTGACGTTGATGTAGAGGAGGCCACTCTCAATCGCCGTGTGCCATGTTGTTTGGGGTGACTACTGGGTGTTTGCCGTCCTTGCTTCAGGGTTGTGTTTTGGGCCCACACAAGAGATCCCATCCTCTTGGCTATAGTGTGTAATGGAAAAGAGGTGTGGCTTGCTGAACCTGCTGACTTGCACACATTTTGGTCTATGTAGTCATGTTGTGCTTTCTCATCTACAGGTGCTGATATTGAGGATGCAGAATATCCATGACCGCAATGTTATCGTGGCTCTTGCGTTGGTGGAAGAGCAAATGTGGTATCAGGATCGGTATGAAAGGTTGATGAGGCGCAGACAGCGGCGGATGTGGACCCGTGATTGGCTTCTGAGGCGGGAAACCCGGGGCCACATGCAGCTGTTGCGGGAGCTGGAGCTTAACTGTCCTGATGATTACCGAAACTATCTCCGTATGCCCGAGGACTGTTTCACCTTCCTATTGGAGCGTGTAGGGCCAATGATAGCGCGTCAGGACACTATAATGCGCCCATCAGTATCAGCTGCTGAGCGGTTGGCGATCACTTTGCGGTTCCTGGCTACAGGGCAGTCCATGACATCCCTCACATACGTGTCACGTGTCTCCCTGCCCCTGCTGAGCCGCCTGATCCCTGAAACGTGTTGGGCCATCTGGAGAGCTCTGCAGCCAGCCTACATGAAAATGCCATTAACCGCCGCAGAATGGCTGGAAGTGGCCCGAGGGTTTGAAACCCGGTGGAACTTCCCCAACTGTGGCGGGGCATTGGATGGTAAGCACGTGAGGATTACCAAACCTGCCCACTCTGGCTCTTCGTATTACAATTACAAAGGGTATTGTAGTATAATCCTCATGGCTGTAGTAGATGCCAACTATGAGTTCCTCTACGTGGATGTTGGAATGCCCGGTCGCAACTCAGATGGGGGGGTGTTTGCCCTAAGCTCCTTGGCAACACTACTAGGGAATGGTGGGCTAAACTTACCCTCAAATGAGCACACGACCGAACATCTCAACTTTGCGTTTGTGGCGGATGAAGCATTCCCACTTCAGGAACACCTACTGCGGCCATATCCCCAGAGGGCCCTTACTTCTGAGAGACGCATTTTCAACTACCGGCTATCCCGGGCCCGCCGTGTAGTTGAAAATGCGTTTGGGATAATGGCGAATAGATTCCGGATTTTTCATACACCTATACATATGAAACCGGAGTCTATTGACGCGGTAGTGGTGGCCTGCTGTGTGCTACATTACTTCCTGCGTCGTAGGGATAGGGCATCATACACGCCAGGAGGTTATGTAGATAATGCAGACGCTACAACAGGGGAGCTCCGTCCAGGGTCTTGGCGTGATGAGGCCCATGTGATTGTGCCACTCCAGCCGCAGAGCCATGGCCGCACTCGGCAGGAGGCCAGGGACAGTAGAGAAGCTTACTGCTCCTACTTCAATGGGTCTGGTGCAGTGAGCTGGCAGGACCAGGCCATATAATGTGGCTGGCTCTGGGAGTTGCTTTTTGTGTTTTCAATGAAGGTGACAGCAGGTTAGCTGCACCCCTTTAATGTTTGGTTGACCTTTTCCATTATCTTTGTTTTCATTATGTGCATGAGTTTTCATTATGTAGTTATTTAGTTAGTTAGTTTAGGTTATTTTGGTATTTTTTCCATGCACAGTTTGCAATGTGTGGTGATTTGCTTATCCATTGAATTTGGCTGATTAATGTCACCTGCTCTTGAATTCTACAATGTTTTTACTTTATGTATATTTTGTTTGCACAAGACAAGGTCAAGATTCATGCAATATATTAAACCTTTTTCTGTTGGATCCAACATAATCTGTGTGAGCCTGATTACTTGGTGGAGGAGGGCAATGTGATGCAGGGTTGGGTGGGGGCCTGGGATGTCATAGCCACCTATTGGCTGGGATTGTGCACACAATATGTGTGGGTAGCCATGTTTTTCTGAAAGTCTTTTGCCCAACAGTGTTTGTGGCCATTGTGCGTACATGATCCTTTATTTTGTTGTAGGCAGAGGGTCCCCTGCACACAGCACATTGATGCAGGACATATTCTTGTCAGGTGTTTGCTAATACACTGTCACACAGATCTTTGACTTGGTGCCTTGGAAGCTGTTCCACTACATTCACATCTGTCAGCACATATATTAAACCCCATTCAGCCTGTATACATACACATACTTCGCCACAGTTGTCACAGATTTTTGACAGAAAACGCACATACTGTCTTTTGTAAGACGCTAATGTGTGGCACACAAACGCACCTCAGTTCAATCGGCACACGCGGCTGTCACAAGCGCTGATCGTGCGTGACAAGGCAAACACTTGTACTACGCACACATAGCCCCGGACCGCTACTTTAATACACACGGGATATGTGACTGGCCACCGCTCTAGCGTGACCCATTACCATCGATTTGGATGCATTCGCCAGGCTCCGCCATGTCACAAGCGCTTATTCCGTGCCACACTCCGCTCACTAGTACGGCACGTCTCGGCCATCCGCCCTTTCCGTCGTGCCCAATCACAACTCCGTAGTGTTGGCCAATGGTTGTGGTTTGGGCGCGGCGTACAGGTCTGTGGCACGCCTATTTGTTTTACGTCCTGCCTTTGTTGCTCCCAGATCACTCTGTGGTGGCGGTGTGTAAAGCTGGTACGCTGAGCTACAGACGGCTACTTGCGACACCGGCGATGTATCTAGCTGTAGATGTAGCGTAGCGTAGCGCACCTTGTGGCGGCGTGTAAAGAGGGTGCGGTTCCCGTTGGTAACCGTTCGGCCGTGCTCGTGCACGTGAAGTTGCCGTTGGTATCCATCCTGTTGTGGCGGCGTGTAAAGGTACCATTAGAGTTCAAAGTTTATCAGCAATTTCTCATTGTTCCAGCAAAATTTACAAAATCATTTTTTTAAAGTGATCACATCCCATTTGAAGTCCATTTGAGGGGCGTACATGACAGAAAACACCCAAAAGTGACACAATTCCAAACCTTGCACCCCTCAAGCTACTTAAAACTACATTCAAGAAGATTATTAACCCTTCAGGTGCTTTACAGGAGCTAAAGCAAAGTGGAAGGAAAAAAATGGACATTTTAATTTTTCCAGCAAAAATGTTCTTTTAGCCTCATTTTTTCTCATTTTTACATGGGCAACAGGATAAATGGATCCCAAAATTTGTTGGGCAATTTCTCTTTAGTACACCGATACCTCATATGTGGTCATAAACCACTGTTTGGATGCACGGCAGGGCTCGGAAGGGAAGGAGCGCCATTTGACTTTTGGAGCTAATTTTCCATTCAAAAAGTCAAATGGCGCTCCTTCCCTTTCGAGCCCTGCCGTGCGCCCAAACAGTGGTTTATGACCACTTATGAGGTATCGGTGCACTCAGGAGTTATTTCCCAACACATTTTAGGATCCATTTTATCCTGTTACCCATGTGAAAATGAAAACATTGAGGCTAAAAGAACTTTTATGTGAAAAATAAGATACTTTTTCATTTTTACGGATCAATTTGTGAAACACCTGGGGATTCAATGTGCTCACTATGCATCTAGATATGTTCCTTGGGGGGTCTCATTTCCAAAATGGGGTCACTTGTATTGGTGCTCCAATATTTAGGCATACAGGGGCTCTCCATACGCAACATGTTGTCCGCTAACAATTGGAGCTAATTTTCCATTCAAATTGTTAGCAGACACCAAGTTGCGTATGGAGAACCTCCATGTGCCTAACATTGGAGTTCCTCCACAAGTGATCCCATTTTGGAAACTAGATCCCCAAGGAACATATCTAGATGAATAGTGAGCACTTTGAACCCCTAGGTGCTTCACAAATTGATCCATAAAAATGAAAAAGTAATTTTTTTTTCCAAAAATATTTTCTTTATTTATTTTTATGGATCAATCTGTGAAGTACCTGGAGGTTCAAACTTCTCACTATGCATCTAGATAAATTCCTTGGGTGTCTAGTTTCCAAAATGGGGTCACTTGTGAGTGAGCAAATTTCTATTCAATTTGTTACTGGACGCCATTTTGCGTATGGAGAGCCCCTGTGTAGCACCAACACAAGGGCAAATGGAAGAGTTGGGGAACAGCACCAGAAAATGGTGCATCTAATGAATGCGCTATTTTCTGGGGTGGCTGTGAGTTGCAATTCGCAGCGTGGGGGGCCCACAATGTTTGGGTCTCTACGCGCTGAGGTTTCCAGCCCCCCAACTGCCAACTTGTACCTGGCTGGCAACCAAAAATACGGCAAAGCTCCATGTCATTTTATTTGTGGAAATAATTTTTTTTAAAAATGATGTGGGGCTTCGCCATTTTTTTGGTCCAGCCAAGTACAACTTGGCAGCTATGGACTGCCCCCAGATGCCCCATTGTACCTGCGTGGCAACCAAAAATACAGTGAAGCCAAACATTTTTTTTTATTTATAGAACTAATTTGACAAAAAAAAGCACCGTGGGGCACCGCCATATTTTTGGTGCAGCCAGGTACAACTAGGCAGCTGGGGGCTGGAATCATCAGCATGGTGAGGCCCAAGTGTTCTGGGCCCCCATGCTGCGAATTGCAGCCTGAATCCGCCCCAGAAAATGGCACATTCATTGAATCATTACTGGTGGCAAACTAAGTAATAAAGGGATTAATGCCAGCTTTTTTATTGGCAGCTGGCACTAAGCCCGAGATTCATAATGTCAGGCCAAAGTTAGACCCAGCTATTAGGAATATCTAGTAAATAGTAAATAACATACTCCACACAGAGAAAAATATTTTTATTAGAAAAAAACAAAAACAAATTGAAACTTCATCTTTATTACTCCATACCAGCCGATGTAGTCCACAATGATAGTCCCATGATGCTCGATCGCTTCTACTACATCCAGAGACTGCAGCAAGTGATCAAGGGTTCTCTTCCTACAGTCTCTGGGGTTACACTGATGGTGCACTGTATGGCAATGATCTGTCACACAGTGCACCATGACTATGACCCCAGAGACTACAACAAGTGGACACTTGATCCCTTGTTGTAGTCTCTGGGGTCAGAGTCATGGTGCATAGTACGGCAGATCATTGCATTATGACTGTGACCCCAGAGACTACAACAAGGGATCAAGTGTCCACTTGTTGTAGTTTCTGGGGTCATAGTCATGGTGCATGGTATGGCAAATCATTGCCATACAGTGCAACATGACTCTGACCCCAAAAACTACAAGTGGACACTTGATCCCTTGTTGTAGTCTCTGGGGTCACAGTCACCCATCCATCCACCCTTGCACCCATCCATTCATACATCCACCCATCCATCTCTCAATGCACCCATCCATCTCTCCATGCACCCATCCATCCATCCATTCATACTCACCTCACTCTAGAGATCTTTGGTAGAGGAGGAGGAGCCCGGGAGAGGAGGAGGAGGGCACCCGCCAGTCACACCGACCCTCCACACCTGATTGGAGATTTGGCGTCACATGGACGCTAGCTCCATTCAGATCTGGGGGGTGACACGGAGGTCACCCTGCTCAAGCCAATGGCCGGGGCTACTGCAGCCCCGGCCATGGCTGGATTGTAATATTTCACCAAGTTTCATTGGTGAAATATTACAATCGCTCTGATTGGCAGTTTCACTTTCAACTGCCAATCAGAGTGATTCTAGCCACGGGATGGGGGGGTCAAAGCCACCCTCCTGAGGTAAACTACATGTCCCTATGTTCCTGCAACATCGGTGACATTTCACCGACCCCGGTCACCAGTGCTGCAGGAACGCGATCTCCCGCCAATACCGTACTGCTCAGCTGGTAAGCGCACGACCAATCAGTTGAGTAGCGCAGTATTGGCAGGAGATTTAAAACTGGCTCAGCTCAGTGGTTAGAACTGCGCGGTGGTTCATTGGTTAGAAATGTGCGGCGGCTCAGTGGTTAGCACTGTATACTGTGGCTCAGTGGTTAGCACTGTATATGGTGGCTCAGTGGTTAGCAATGTACGGTGGCTCCATGGTTAGAACTATGCGATGGTTCAGTGGTTAGAACTGCGCGGTGGCTTTGTGGTTAGAATTGGGCAGTGGCTCAGTGGTTAGCACTGTGCGGTGGCTCAGTGGTTAGCACTGTGCAATGGCTCAGTGGTTAGCACTGTGCAATGGCTCAGTGGTTAGCACTGTATATAGTAGCTCAGTGGTTAGCACGGTACAGTGGCTCAGTAGTCAGCACTGCATTGTGGCTCAGTGGTCTGCACTCTACTGTAACTCAGTGGTTAGCATTGTATAGTGGCTTAATGGTTAGTACTGTATATGGTGGCTCTGTGGTTAGCAATGTATAATAGCTCCATGGTTAGCACTGTATGGTGGCTCAGTGGTTAACTCTGTGTGGTGGCTCAGTGGTTAACACTGTACGATGATTCTGTGGTTAGCACTATATGGTGGTTCAGTGGATTTAACTGTGCGGTGGCTCAGTGGTTAGCCCTGTGCGGTGGCTCAGTGGTTAGCCCTGTGCGGTGGCTCAGTGGTTAGCCCTGTGCGGTGGCTCAGTGGTTAGCCCTGTGCGGTGGCTCAGTGGTTAGCCCTGTGCGGTGGCTCAGTGGTTAGCCCTGTGCGGTGGCTCAGTGGTGAGCACTGTATGGTGGCTCAGTGGTGGGAGGCAGGGACAAAGGAGAGGCAGAATGCATAGGGGAGGCAGAGGCACAGGGGGAGACAGAGTCATAGTGAGAGACAGCACACACAGGGAGAGACAGCGCATACAGAGGCTGAGAGCACACAGAGCAGAGAGAAAGGCACAAGTAAGAGAGAGCGCACAGGGGAAGAGACAGCACAGACAGGAGAGAGCGCACAAGGGGACACAGGCACAGAGACTGCCCTCCTGATGCAATAGCATCAGGCCTATTTCTAGTATAGATATAAACAGAAATAAAAATGTAGTGAGATCCATGTATAATGAAACTGAAAAATACAAGATATCTTACAGAGTGCTTGTTAAGGATAAAACATACATATAAACAATAACAAAGCAAGACCAAACAGTCCTCCCCTGAGGTAAGCATGGGAATCATGAGATTTAAATGAAGTGTTAAAGTGAGGTATAATTAAACAAAAAAGGGTATAGGTCAGCATGTCAAGTATCTTGACATATGGGGTATAGTGTTGATAAAGGGTTGAATAGTTGAACCAGATTCTGACTCTGGATGTGTATATGTTTGCAATAGTTAATCCACTTATAGTATAGATATGAAAAGGAAATAATAAGTAATGATAGCTACCAGCTCAATGAGTGGATAAAGGGAAGCAGCACTAACTCCATAAGAGATTCAATGACCTGAAGAGATACATGAGTAAAAATGTATGCTAATCCATAGTATATCTACTTATAAAATCGGGAGTTTGGGATTCGGACACTGTAGCTGAATCCCAAAATCCTTTGCGGCACTGCGAGCGATGACGCAATAGCGTCATCGCGAGCCGCAGCTGCACTAGCTCACACCGCCGCCACTCTCACCGCTGGGGCCTCAGTGTCGCCATGCTGGTGGAGTAGCGATGTAGGGGCAGCGCCGCTCTCCCCGGAATACACACTTGCCGCAGCGGCGGCTCTCCTCACAGCCCCCCCCGCGGCACCCCCGCTCCTCCTCCTGCCCCCCCGCTCCTCCTCCTGCTCCGCCCGCGCTTTCCCCCACTCCTTCTGTCCCACTCGCGCTCCCCCCTGCTCCTTCTGCCCTGCCCGCGCTCCTCCTCGCTTGCGCTCCCCGCGTTCCCCCGCTCCTGTGTCATCTCTTCTTATATTTACCCTCCACCGAGCGCTTGGTGCTGGGAGTAGTAGCAGCCATTGTGCTGATAAGACCTTGCATGATGTCAGAATGACATCTACGTTCTGCGCCATGATTGGCCCGCTTGCGGTCATGTGATATGTGACGTACTTATTACATAACCGCGAGCGCCCCAATCACAGCGTCGAACGCACATGTCATTCTGACATCATGCAAGGTCCTATCAGCACAATGGCTGCTACTATTCCCAGCACCAAGCCATCAGCGGATTGTAAGTATCAGAATTTCACAGCCTCTTCCATCCCCTCAGCCTCCTCCATCCCCTCAGCCTCCTCCATCCTCACAGCCTCCTCCATCCCCACAGCCTCCTCCATCCCCTCAGCCTCCTCCATCCCCTCAGCCTCCTCCATCCCCTCAGCCTCCTCCATCCCCTCAGCCTCCTCCATCCCCTCAGCCTCCTCTATCCTCGCAGCTCCTTTCGTCCTCGCAACCTCCTCCATCCCCTCAGCCTCCTCCATCCCCACAGCCTCCTCCATCCCCACAGCCTCCTCCATCCCCACAGCCTCCTCCATCCCCTCAGCCTCCTCCATCCTCGCAGCCCCTTTCGTCCTCGCAGCCTCCTCCATCCCCACAGCCTCCTCCATCCCCACAGCCTCCTCCATCCTCACAACCTCCTCCATCTCCTCAGCCTCCTCCATCCCCTCAGCCTCCTCCATCCCCTCAGCCTCCTCCATCCTCTCAGCCTCCTCCATCCCCTCAGCCTCCTCCATCCCCTCAGCCTCCTCCATCCTCACAGCCTCCTCAATCTTCACAGTATCCCTATCCTCACAGCCTCCTCCATCCCCTCAGCCTACTCCATCTTCACAGCCTCCTCTGTCCTCACAGCTTCCCTATCTTCACAGCCTCCTCCATGCTCACAGCCTCCTGCATCCCTCTGCCTCCTTCATCCTCACAGCCTCCTCCATCCTCACAGCCTCCTCCATCCTCAGCTGCACTACCTGACACCGCCACCATCCTGCCAACCGTCGGCCCCACGTCATCACGACCGGCCTTGCACCCTCGCCGCTCTCTCACTGCTGCGACCTCAGTGTCGCCATGCTGGTGCAGTAGCAGTGTAGGGGCTGTGGGTGGGTGCCGGGAGCCAGTGACGTTGTCCTGTGGGCGGCGGCGGCCAATGGGAGTGAGCGGACCCTGTCAGGCTGCAAAGCCTGACACGCCCCGCTCGCTCCCATTGGCCGCCGCCTCCGCTCCTGCAAGCGAATTGGGCGCTGTGTTGAACACACAGGACGACCATCCCATTGCCCAGGACTCGGCGTCCTGGACCAATCGGATGGCCGTCCTGTGTTTACCACACACCGCCCAATCCGCTCCTTCCCTTCAGGTCACATGTGTGACCTGAGGGGAGGGACTGATCCCTCTCTGCAGCACCCAACCCGCCGCAGAGGGCAATGCCGTGTGACTGGGGCTGCGATCAGCCCCAGCACGCAGCCACGTCCTGCCGCCGACCGGTGATGTCGCCGCTCCAGCCGGACCTTTCCTCACCCCTCCAGCCGGACCTCTCCTCACCCCTCCAGCCGGACCTCTCCTCACCCCTCCAGCCTCACCTCCCTTCAGCCCTCCAGCCTCTGCTCTCCTCACCCCTCCAGCCGGACCTACAGTGTTGGCCAAAATTATTGACACCCCTGCAATTCTGTCAGATAATACTCAGTTTCTTCCTGAAAATGATTGCAATCACAAATTCTTTGGTATTATTATCTTTATTTAATTTGTCTTCAATGAAAAAAACCCAAAAAGAATTGTCCTAAAGCCAAATTGGATGTAATTCCACACCAAACATAAAAAAGGGGGTGGACAAAAGTATTGGCACTGTTAGAAAAATCATGTGATGCTTCTCTAATTTGTGTAAATAACAGCACCTGTAACTTATCTGCGGCACCTAACAAGTGTTGGCAATAACTAAATCACACTTGCAGCCAGTTGACATGGATTAAAGTTAACTCAACCTCTGTCCTGTGTTCTTGTGTGTACCACATTGAGCATGGAGAAAAGACAGAAGACCAAAGAACTGTCTGAGGACTTGAGAAACCAAATTGTGAGGAAGCATGAGCAATCTCAAGGCTATAAGTCCATCTCCAAAGACCTGAATGTTCCTGTGTTTTACGTGCGCAGTGTCATCAAGAAGTTTATATCCCATGGCACTGTGGCTAACTTCCCTAGATGTGGAGGGAAAAGAAAAATTGACAAGAGATTTCAACGCAAGATTGTGCGGATGGTGGATAAAGAACCTCGACTGACATCCAATCAAGTTCAAGCTGCCCTGCAGTCCGAGGGTACAACAGTGTCAACCCGTACTATCCGTCGGCGTCTGAATGCAAAGGGACTGTATGGTAGGGGACTCCGGAAGACCCCACTTCTTACCCCGAGATATAAAAACGCCAAGATGGAGTTTGCCAAAACTTACCTGAGAAAGCCTAAAACGTTTTGGAAGAATGTTCTCTCTTTTTGGGCAAAGGCATTAACATAAAGTTTACAGGAGAAAAAAAAGAGGCATTCAAAGAAAAGAACACGGTCCCTACAGTCAAACATGGCGGAGGTTCCCTGATGTTTTGGGGTTGCTTTGCTGCCTCTGGCACTGGACTGCTTGACCGTGTGCGTGGCATTATGAAGTCTGAAGACTACCAACAAATTTTGCAGCATAATGTAGGGCCCAGTGTGAGAAAGCTGTGTCTCCCTCAGAGGTCATAGGTCTTCCAGCTGGACAATGACCCAGAACACACTTCAAAAAGCACTAGAAAATGGTTTGAGAGAAAGCATTGGAGACTTCTAAGGTGGCCAGCAATGAGTCCAGAACTGAATCCCATATAACACCTGTGGAGAGATCTAAAAATGGCAGTTTGGAGAAGGCACCCTTCAAATATCAGGGACCTGGAGCAGTTTGCCAAAGAAGAATGGTCTAAAATTCCAGCAGAGCATTGTAAGAAACTCATTGATGGTTACCGGAAGCATTTGATCGCTTTTATTTTGGCTAAAGGTTGTGCAACTAAGTATTAGGCTGAGGGTGCCAATACTTTTGTCCGGCCCATTTTTGGAGTTTTGTGTGAAATGATCAATGTTTTGCTTTTTGCTTCATTCTCTTTTGTGTTTTTTCATTGAAGACAAATTAAATGAAGATAATAATACCAAAGTACTTGTGATTGCAATCATTTTCAGGAAGAAACTGAGTATTATCTGACAGAATTGCAGGGGTGTCAATACTTTTGGCCAACACTGTATCCTCACCCCTCCAGCTGGACCTCTCCTCACCCCTCCAGCCTCACCTCTCCTCACCCCTCCAGCCTCACCTCTCCTCACCCCTCCAGCCTCACCTCTCCTCACCTCTCTTCACCCCTCCACCCCCACCTCTCCTCACCCCTCCAGCCCCACCTCTCCTCACCCCTCCAGCCCCACCTCTCCTCACATCTCCAGCCTCTGCTCTCCTCACCCCTCCAGCCTCTGCTCTCCTCACCCCTCCAGCCTCCCGCCACATCATACTCTGCTATCCACAGAGCCCCCTCTATACTCTCATACACACAGAGCCTCCTGTATACTCTGCTACCCACACAGCTGCCTCTATACTCTGCTACCCACAAAGCCGCCTGTATACTCTGCTACCCACAGAGCCCCCTGTATACTCTGCTACCCACTCACCCGCCTGTATACACACAATTCATTTCACCGCGCTCCCGATGCAATTGCATCGGGCCTTTTTACTAGTGTATTATATATAAAGGAATATGAGATCACAAAATATAACTCAAAGGTCAAATGCATCTTGCATATACTTCAATCAATTTTGGCCACAAAATATGTTTCAGGCATCCTACCATATACTTTATACTGCAGGGGTCTCAAACTCCAGGCTTCGATGGCCACCCGCACACAGTGCAGGTTGTCAGGATTTCCTTAGTATTTGACAGTTGGTAATCAAATGACCAACTGTCAAATACTTAGGTAATCCTGAAAACCTGGACTGTGTGCAGCCCTCGAGGCCTGGAGTTTCAGACCCCTACTTTATAGGAAAGAAATTACCCATGTAAAAATACAGTGCTGTGCAAATTAATTGGGACAAAGCATTTTTGCAAGTAAAATCGTAAGTTGGAGTTACCGATCAGTGATTCAAACCAGTTTTAACGGCTTTGAACAGGTGTGAGTGTACAACCTTGATTAACAAAATGTGGTTTGTCTGGTTTTAGTCAGAAAATAACAGCTAGCTGCCCCCTCAGCTTGAGTTGAGAGCTTGTTTCTGTGAGGAGGGGTTTAGTGTACTTTTTCTCTCAGTGTGATTCATACCTGTAAAAATGGATGTTGCTCCACGGAAGAGGTTTAGAATTATTACTGTTAATGAACATACAAGTCTGACTGTAAGGGTGCCATTACACCTTCTGATGCCGCCGGAGATGTCGGCGGCTACTAGCAGGAGCGCGCACGTTTTTGGCGTCCCGCCATCGTCGCCGTCCCCCATATATAACACGGGGCGACACCTCCGGCGGCGCCCTGGCGACCTGACAGGCGGCATCGCCGCTGGGGTGTCTCAAAACCCCAGCGGCGATGCAGGACAATGGGAACCTATGGCTCCCATTGCCTGTCAGGTCGCCGGCGGCCGGTTACATGGGGCGTTGTGTATACATCGCCCCATATCGGCCAGCTGGTTTCACATCACTGATGTGAAACCAGGCGACCTCTCGGAGGTGCCGATATCGCCCCTTTACATTAGGCGACGTAGGGGCGATGTCGCATGGTGTAACGGGGCCTTTAGAGAAATTGCTTCCACCGTTGGTATTGGAAAATCTACCGTTTCAAGAATAATTCACACACACAATGAAACTGGATCGTTTTCTCCAAAACGAAAAGGGAAATGTGGAAGAAATAGGAAATCGACACCAAGAACTGATAAAACACTTATCAGAAATAGTAAAATTAATGCAAGAAAAACTTACTTTGTCCCAATTAATTTGCACAGCACTTTAGAATAAATCCATCACCGGCACCAAAGACTATTATTAATAATGATAAGCGATAATCTACCTTTGTGGTTCAGATATACTGGGGATCAAAATTGCTGCTAAGGAGAGATGTACCAATAAGTGGCATAAGCATAATCAAACATTGGCAAAGTGAAAAGAAAACTTAATCTCCGGTTTACCTAGTGTATTGGCATCCTGGCCTGGGTGTGTGCGGCATGGACTCTTGATACCCGGCCATCTGTGAAAAATTGTCTCATATCAAAAAACATGGTCTCAAACACATGGCCAGCATACATCACACACTAATCTGTGTCTAACTACCCTCTGATGGCACCTAAAAAACATGTGTGGAGCATGTAAGTTTGCATGTGACCCACACTTTCACATGTACCCTACATTATGCTGTGATGTTAATATAGTTGGGGATATGTGAAGGGTTAATATTTAACAATATAGAGATTTAGGGCCATAACATTGGCTAAACACACAGCTCGCACACAACTCTCTTCTACGCAGACAACCAGGTTCTGCATGAAACATTTCACAATGCTAACTACCTACATTACAATGTGTAGGACCTAAAAATTATCAGAATGGAAATTTAATGACGCTAAGGGCTCCTTTACACACGGCTACATTTCTTGGGTGGCTACAGGTAACTTACTGGTTGCAGTGAAATCATGGAGAGATTATTCCATTTGTACACAGCAACAAGATAGAACCTTGTCTCCATGATTTCACTGCAACCAGTAAGTTACCTGTAGCCACCCAAGAAATGTAGCCATGTGTAAAGGGGCCCTAACGACACTTCGACATAACGCTACCTGGAGTATGTTTGACTGAGCCTAAGCAGCCTGAAAAGCAATAATGCTCAAACGTGACAAAATTAGGACGCCAATAATATCTCCATGTGAGTCCACATACCGTCTGTCCAACAGGGAGATGCTAATAAGACACCACTAGCTCAATGCACATAACAGTCTGGACAGGGGCTAGGGAAAAAGAGGAGTTACTTAAGCAAAAACTGACCAATCATCACACACCAATTAAGCACATTACTTGGCAACACCTGGGCACGCTCATGCGCCTGCTGATTACGTGATGACAAAGCGCTTCTGATTGGTTAAGTCACAGATAAAATGTGCTCACGGCGGATGTTTGACACGCTTGCTGCCCAGAGTCATTAAGTAAGTAGTGCTGTGCAAACATGAATGTTGATGCGTGTTGTGGTTATTTCGCTGCGTTCACAATGCATTTAGTCAGTCATCAGTGTCCATCAGTGTTTGTGTGCCAAAACCAGGAGTGTCTCCAAAACTCAGAACAAGTGTGAATCTTTTAAGTTATTATTTTATCACCAAGTTCCTCTCCTGGTTCCTCTCCTGGTTTGGGCACACAAACACTGATGGAGACTGATCAGTGAATATCTGCATTGTGAAGGCTGCCTAATGGCCAAAACATTTGGTAACGCTAAAACGACGTATACATGACGCCCAAGTGCTGCCCTTAATGTTAAACACTGATGGTCACATACACCATTGTGTGTGGCCAAATGCATGTTTGTTTAATCCATTGGAACATAGTAGTTTGTAATTTGGTTGTTTCCATTTGCCATGCAGGATCATGTTTGCAGGATGTTTGTGTCTTAGTTAGCAGGGAGGAACATATTAGCGGACTGTTTGTGAAGGACACACACTGGGATGTACATGGCTACTATGAAGCATGGATGTAGCCTTGTGGAAGCACCTAAGGTATAGCTGTGGATATGCACCCTTGACAACACATCTAGCCCTGGTACACTGCATGATGACTCATGTATACTCTTCTTCGTGGCGTCACAGATTATTCGTCACCCACAAATGCAGTGGTACGTGGTTACTTACATACTGTTCATGTGTCTACATCTGCAATACTAAAATAAATTACACACATGTAGGGACCTGCCTTGTGCTAACAGATGTAAATTTTGTCCCCACATAAGGGCTGAAGTGTTTTAATTTGGTCATCTACAAAATCCACAAGGATGGATTCCTTTCTTTTTGGGGCACTCTGGTTTTTGGCCTTGCAAAGGGTTAATCTATTGTTCAGCAACGCACAACAGTGTTTGTATATGTTTTGCCCTAGTGGCCAGCATCAGTATTTTGAGGCTTAGTTTATATGCAAACATGTGAATAAATGTTACCTGGGACTTATATTTTACGTTTATCATATATACAGGTGCTGGTACTGGAGATGATGTTTGACCCTGATAGAGATGTGATCGTGGCTCGTGGCTTGGTGGCTGAGGAATTGTGGCTGGAGGATAGATATGAGAGGTTGCGGGAGTCGCAGACTACGCCATGTGTGGAGTCAGGATTGGCTTCGCCGCCGGGACACCCGGAGCCGCATGCAGCTAGTCCGTAAGCTGGAGGCACATAATCCACATTATTTCAGGAACTACCTCCGTATGTCCGAGGAGTCTTTCACATTCCTTTTGGAAAGCATAGGGCCACTGATAGCCCGTCAGGACACTGTCATGCGTCAATCTGTATCAGCAGAGGGGCGTTTGGCTATTACTTTGTGTTTCCTGTCTACAGGCCAAGGACCGACCTGCAATACACTTCACGTGTATCACTGTCCCTGCTGAGCCGCTTGATCCCTGAGACGTGTGAGGGCATCTGGAGTGCTTTGCTGCCATCCTATATGCAGTTGCCACAAACACCCGCTCAATGGATGGAAGTAGCCCAAGGCCTTGAGAGCCGGTGGAACTTCCCAAACTGCAGAGGGGCATTGGATGGTAAGCATGTGAGGATTACTAAACCCCCCAACTCGGGGTCTTTGTATTACAATTACAAAGGGTACTTTAGTATAGTCCTCATGGCCCTGGTGCATGCGAACTATGAGTTCCTCTACGTGGACATTGGAATGAATGGGCGAATCTCCGATGGGGGTGTGTTCACACACTGCTCCTTGGCACAAGAACTAAGGACAAGTGGGCGAAACTTGCCCTTAAATGAAGAGACAAGCCATCATCTCAACTTTGCATTTGTGGGGGTATGAAGTGTTCCCGCTTCAGGCACACCTACTATGGCCATATCCCCAGAGGACCCTTACTTCTGAGCAGCGTATTTCCAATTACCGGCTAACCCGGGCCCGCCGTGTGGTTGAAAATGCATTCGGGATCATGGCCAATACATTCCGGGTTTTACATTCACGTATGCATATGAAACTGGAATCTATTGATGTGGTAGTGCTGGCCTGCTGTGTGCTGCATAACTTCTTGCATCATAGGGATCGGTCATCATACACGCTGGCAAGTTATGTGGATTCAGTGAACCCCACAACAGGGGAGGTCCGTACAGGGGCTTGGCGTGATGACGACCATGGTGTGGTGTCACTCCAGCCCATAAGCCATGGTCGCACTCAGTAGGATACCAGGAACAGTAGAGAGACATACTGCTCCTACTTTAATGGTCCTGGGGCAGTAGCCTGGCAGCACCAGCAGGTGTAGTGTGGCTGGGGCTGTCCGGCCTGCACATGGTGGCCATGGTCTATTCTGCAGGGTGGCTGCAACATGTATTGTTAGCTTTTATGTTATTGTGTGCACATATTTGTGTTAGTTACGTAGTTAAGGTTTATATGCTATTTTGTTGGTGGTGCACACTTAATACTTTTTTTCAAATTTATTTGTTATTTGTGTGACAACGTGTTTGTTGTGTCTTTACAATGTTACATGATGCTTTACTGTGCGTTTTTTTTTCTAACAAATTGCACGCCTTTTGCCATTGATAATAAATGCAAAATTTTTTTTGGGGATCCAAATAACAACGTGTGAGGCTCATTACTTGAGGATGGAGGGCAGGTTAACCAAGCTTTCTGTTGTGCCTAGTGCTTTGTCACCCATTGTCACTCATTGTCACCTATAGCTGGGTACCAGACACATTATGTGTTGATATGCATGAGCCTGTTTAAGCTATTTGTCCTACAGTGTATGTGGCAAATGTGTGTAGATCTCCATTGTGGTGTGGTGTGGCCAGAGGGACACCTGGACACAACACATTGATCCAGGCCATGATATTGTGGGGCATGTAGGTTGACACAATTTGTGGTAGACATGTGCACACACACACATAGTTTAGTGGTGACATGGCAGCTGTACAATGCCATGGACAAATGTAGGCACATATGTTAGCTGCATTTTGCTGATATTCCCACCTTTAGCTACTGACGCACACATAGCAAACCACATAGTATGGTAACGCAATTAGTGTGTAACTCCAAAACGCTCATGTGTGATGCGTTAGCGTCTCCTAAGTGGATGGAAGCACACTTGTACACGACAAAAGATTCTATTCCGTGGGACAAAGCAAACACACTTGCTTCACATAGCCTCCCTGCGCACCCTGGCCAATCAGGACGCTATTGTGGTGGCCAATGATTTTAGTTTGGGCATAGTGTAGCGGACTTTGGCACGCCTATATGTTCAAGCCGCTGCTGAGGTACGCCCACATTCCCTTGGTGGTTGCGGCATGTAAAGCGGCGACGGCATTCAACCGGATGTTTCCCGCAGGATCAGTCTCAACTTCCAGGGAACCACGTTCCGTTAGGTTAAGGGTGCAATTGCGGCGTGTACATGTGGCATTGGCGACCGTTATCAACCATTAAAAACGTGCATGCGCACGTTCGGTTGAGACCGATTGCAGGTGTGGTGCCCCGCAACGAGTGCGTCACAAGAGGGTATTGCAGCCATAAATGCAGCCGCAATATTCTCTGACTCAGCAATGATCCGGTTAACATAGAGATCCAACCCTACATGCAACACCTAGAAGAGAGGGCCAATCATAGGTCCTGGGGGGGTGGAGTGATAGGGTAGTGTAGTAGAACATACACAGTAGTCTAGAGCAGAACCTAGAACCTACAAGACTAGAAGAGTCTGAGGACTTGAACTTTTAGAGGAGCGGGGGCTCCGCACCCCGTGCGGGCCCCTGGGCCGTCACCGGTCGGGTGTCAGCACCTGAGGCCTTAACTACTGGGACTGGGCATTATCTACACGGGTTCCCAAAAGACTCCCGTGCCCACAACTCACAGCCAGTTCACTGATACCGAAGCTGGCAGCAGTTCACCTCTGTCACGCGAACCAGAAGAATGGAGGAGCAGCTTCAAAGGAGCACCCCACCACAAGCCAACTTCCAGTCGTCTAACCAGCGGTGTACCCACTGAGGGATCCAAGGCTCCCCAAAACATCCAGAACGTACATCATGGATAGGGCATTGAAGCAGCCTCCCCGTACCCGACCTGGTATTCCTGGGCGACACTGGAGATCAATTAGTTAGTTAGAATGGAGGAACACTGCGGATCTCTAAGGGGCACCATCACTGCTGAGTCCACCCGGTCTACTACTCAACCACTGTATGCCATGTATTGCCTGCTGGTTACAGTAAAGACCCGTTGCAGAGACTTTCTGTGTCCGTGCTTCCTTATGAACTGTCCGTCCGCACTAAAAGGTAACCGCAGCTGCCGCACAACATCTTGAGCAGCTCCAGCCTCCGGGGATCACCGCTCAGCCTGTGGGGAGCATAACATCTTGCTGCTGTCCATCCCCCGGAGGTTCCACAGCGTCGGTAGTCCTTACCGAATCTACTCATAGGTGGCGTCACGAATAAATTAAAACCCCTTTAATCTGTTCCACCAAGATGTCTTCACTTTTGATCTGCACTACACCGGGCCCCACTACCGGCAGGCGCGGTCCACCCGTGACAAGGAGGAAGGAAGCATCGCCTGTCTAAACCGGAGTCCCGGCCACGGTGAGTCAGAAAATGGCATCACGAACAGGATACCAGCAGGCCCGTTACCCAACGGGTATAATGTGCTTAAAATGGACTTTATTGTCTACAAATTGGACTTTGTTCGTCCCTAAAAGAACTTTCCCGCCTTTTCACCATTGGGCCAAGATGGCGCCCAAGATGGCGTTCCCGCCACAAGAATCCGCCACGTGCAAGCCCAGGAGTGAGTCAACCCCCCCCCTCATCGTGGGAGGGCTAAAGACAAAAGGCGCCAAACTCTTTGTCCGCCCTGATTGCTCAAATCAACCATGGGGGCGGACCCCAAAGACTTTTCCCACGATTGGACTACAAAAGCCCAGAGGAAATGGGAGTGTCAGACAGACTTCTTCACCAGCTCTACCAGAACGCTTACCGGTTGAACGGGTGTGGTTTCCCTCCAAGAAGAGAATGGCCAGCATGAGACTCCAAGACCTGATGCGGGAGGTCGAGGCGGAGGCCAGAGCAGCCATAGGCCAACCGAGTCCGGGTCCTGCCCTTACCATAGACGGCAGCCCCGACTTCTGGCTAGAGGCTCTACAAGACCTCCGGGTGCGACTAATTGAGACTGTGGAATGGACGATTCGCAGCTGGAGCGCGACCCTAGGCAGAAGACTCCATCATGCGATGCAGCAGAGCCGACCGGGTACAGCTTCTCCAAGCCCAGACGACATCGCCAGTTTTTCAACCACCTCACCGTCGCCCACCACCTGTCCTGCTTCGTCACCGGAGCCCATAGACTGCGTCATTCCTGCGAGGACCACAGCTCGACCCGTTCCAGCGGGTGAAACCGCACCCGACCCCGTTCCAGAGCCGGAGCTTCCAATACGCTCCACCGAAGAAGCCGACACATACCTGGTTCCACCTGCGGAACCCGCGACTAGTTTCTACACTACCGAGACTGTCGCCTGTTTCTCCCCTGAACCGGAGGCCTCCTCTGCAAATACAGAGGCCTACCTGGTGACCGGGATCGAAACACCACTTCCCGCTGCTACAGAAGAAGAGGCAGGCAGCCTGGAAGTCCTGCACAACGACCCCGAGGAGAACTTTGCAGCACAGCCACCCACCGATCCAGAGGATTTCATTCCATCGTCTTCGTCAGCCGAGCAGCCCGACGTAGTCATCGAAGGAGAGGTCGAGGAGGATGACGACGAGACCTACAGTCTAGCTGAGGATCTCTACACCGGGTTCGCCTGGGGAGACACCAAGAATCCTTCTGCCGGGCGATCAGCTCGGGTGCACTGGTCGGGTGCAGCCGCAACAGCATCTTCTCCGGTTCCTTTGAACCGGGCTCCACTCCAGACTGCCCACCAAGCTCGAGCGGTTCAACAACCAGCACGCCGTAGTGACTTTATCCACACGCCGCACCACTCCGACGAAGAGGTACGTCGTATCCGGAGAGACGAGTGGCACACTCGACTGCAAGCCAACATGCAGGCTCGCGCCGAGGCCCGCCGCCAATCTCCATTACCTGAACAATTCCGGAAAACCGGGCGGGTAAGCACCTTCAACTTATCCACCGGGTGGGGATTCGTAAGGGAGGAGGGTGTGAGTACCGAAGTATTTGTGGGGCGTCGTGATGTGGAATCGCACCTACCGCGAGGTCATCCAAACCGAGACTTGTATAGAGGGGACATTGTAACCTATGAGCGACATATATGCTGTGACGGGTGGTTCGCTATACGAGTCCGGAACACTGCCCTCCATCAGTGACTGTTGTTGTTTGAACTTTGCTATTAAAGAGACTTCTTTCTGTTTGCACCGTAACACCGCGACTTGACGGCTACAGCCTGAACTTTTACTCTAAGGACAGCCGACCGCCCGCCGGGTCCGTGCAATGCGTTAACCTGTTATTCACCTTTTCACTTTTATGCATACATGACTTGTCATTAATAAAAGTGTATTACCTGTTATAAAATATAAAAACCTCTGTAATGTGAGTAGTGTGACGCTTGGGGACAAGCGTATTCAACCAGGGGGGAGTGTGGCGCCCCGCAACGAGTGCGTCACAAGAGGGTATTGCAGCCATAAATGCAGCCGCAATATTCTCTGACTCAGCAATGATCCGGTTAACATAGAGATCCAACCCTACATGCAACACCTAGAAGAGAGGGCCAATCATAGGTCCTGGGGGGGTGGAGTGATAGGGTAGTGTAGTAGAACATACACAGTAGTCTAGAGCAGAACCTAGAACCTACAAGACTAGAAGAGTCTGAGGACTTGAACTTGGAGAGGAGCGGGGGCTCCGCACCCCGTGCGGGCCCCTGGGCCGTCACCGGTCGGGTGTCAGCACCTGAGGCCTTAACTACCGGGACTGGGCATTATCTACACGGGTTCCCAAAAGACTCCCGTGCCCACAACTCACAGCCGGTTCACTGGTACCGAAGCTGGCAGCAGTTCACCTCTGTCACGCGAACCAGAAGAGTGGAGGAGCAGCTTCAAAGGAGCACCCCACCACAAGCCAACTTCCAGTCGTCTAACCAGCGGTGTACCCACTGAGGGATCCAAGGCTCCCCAAAACATCCAGAACGTACATCATGGATAGGGCATTGAAGCAGCCTCCCCGTACCCGACCTGGTATTCCTGGGCGACACTGGAGATCAATAAGTTAGAATGGAGGAACACTGCGGATCTCTAAGGGACACCATCACTGCTGAGTCCACCCGGTCTACTACTCAACCACTGTATGCCATGTATTGCCTGCTGGTTACAGTAAAGACCCGTTGCAGAGACTTTCTGTGTCCTTGCTTCCTTATGAACTGTCCGTCCGCACTAAAAGGTAACCGCAGCTGCCGCACAACATCTTGAGCAGCTCCAGCCTCCGGGGATCACCGATCAGTATGTGGGGAGCGTAACATCTTGCTGCTGTCCATCCCCCGGAGGTTCCGCAGCGTCGGTAGTCCTTACCGAATCTACTCATAGGTGGCGTCACGAATAAATTAAAACCCCTTTAATCTGTTCCACCAAGACGTCTTCACTTTTGATCTGCACTACACCGGGCCCCACTACCGGCAGGCGCGGTCCACCCGTGACAAGGAGGAAGGAAGCATCGCCTGTCTAAACCGGAGTCCCGGCCACGGTGAGTCACAGGCGATAGTTGCGGCGTGTAAAGGTACCTTTAGTGGTCGCTGGTGAGATGCCACACATGCAGATCTACTCACTGATGCGGCGACCCCCGATGGTCGTTGGGATTTGTCACTGTCAAGGGAGTAGCATGGAGATCGTTGGTAGTTTTCCCCGTCATACACACCGATGCAGCATGCCCAGCGGGAGATCGACGATGAAAAAATGGTCCAGGCCATTCCATAACATTCAGCAATCTCACAGCGGGGGGCCGCTCACTGTTATGTGTCACATGCAGCGATATCGTTGGCGAGGTCGCCACAACGGCACAAAACTTATGACGTTGCAGTGATATCGTTAGCAATATCGCTACGTGTAACTGGACCTTTAGTGTGTATGTCCTGCTACAAATGATGCAGAAGGAGTGTGGGTATTGTGAGGTAGCGACTCGGGGAACTCGCTTGGCAACGGAAAAACACCAACACGTGCTTACAATGTAACAAGTTACTACCCGTTTATTTACCAACACAGATCATAAACTGGGTAGCACATCAAAACACTGCACATAAGCACATCACATAATACATTACATATACAATAGAAAAGCACATCACATGATACATTCATTACATGTACAATTGAACACAGATCACATTTACCATAAATATCTATCACCGGGCCCTGTGGGTCCCAATGGAAGTCCCAGCCGCCTAACGCTATTTACATAGTACTTATTACTAACACAGACCCCCTCACAGGATCCTGGTACAGCCCTGTTCACACAGGTCTCATACAGGCTGCTATACTGCGGACAGCGTTCACACACATACATCCAAGGTCAATGGGACTATATCACGACTCACGGTCGGTCCCAACGGCGGCTATGACCGCCTGGCCCTTGAACCGTACTCGGTCTCACACCACATGGCATAGTACATGCTCCAGACTGACCGGTACTTTCACACCGCATGTGATCCATCATACCATATCCATGGATCACACACGTCCTCACACAAGCTCTTGACTGTGCCCCACAGCGCCCTCCAAGATCAGCCATGTTTCCCCAACTCCAGGGACCCTCTTAACCCCTGCGTCTGGCCACAGGTACACACACACCATCAGAGGGACAGGTGCCTCCCGCATGCAGCAGGCCAAGCCTCCCTCTCATCCCAGCGGGATGGAATTCCTCTGACTAACATCCACACTGGCTGGATCTCTCCCACAGACTAAACTGAACTGAACTCTCTCACACAGCTCCAGGCAGCTTCTTAACATGGCTGCCACACCCACACCTGGGATTGGTCAATTAACACACCTTGTTTCTTGGCCACTCATTCGGCTCATCAACCTCTCAGATCTTACAGCACTCACACAGCTGTTAACCTACTGTGTACAGGTTTAACACAGCACACACACAGTAAAACAGGCTGATCTGAACAGGTTACTATGCTGTTAATCCCTGTGATGTGTTGAGCGAGCCCAGGCTTTGGGGTACTCGGGTGTCAGGCTCCGAGGGGTTAACTGTGTCACGGGGAGTGGTGGCCGCACCTGACCCCATATCCTGGGCCTATCTTCCAAAAAGGGGTGTAATGTACAGGGGATTATATACAGTTTGTCGTGACGCCACCTGTAGTATCTGGTGATGTGTCACCAGCGCCGCCACAGTCCACTGGAGATAGATGGTAGCATGGCTAGTGTGGAAAAGTCTCCTACAGGTAGGGCTGGACCTCCGGGGCAGCGTTCTTGTATGGGAACAAGTTAATTTGAAGGAAAAGTAGAGTCAAAAGTCACGTTTACAACGTTACAGTTCAGCACTCCTGATGTTATGAGGACAGGTAGCTAACGGGTGGCTGCAAGTGGATCCCAGGTGGTATGGTGGAACCCTTGGTATGCCTGCTTGCTTTAACCCCGTTTGTTCCTTCCTGCTTCCCAGTTTGTGGTGCGAAGCCTGGTTACTTGGAGTCAACCTGACCTCCTTCCTTCTCTCACCTTCACGGCCGTCGGTAACCCTCTGCTGGCTGGCCGCTCGTTCCCTTGGCGGTGCCTGATACCCTGTTTTGGTCTGTTCTGGTGCCTGGGAGAATTAAAGACTCCACGGCACCCCGGATTCTCTGTGGTCCTAAAGTATCCCACAGGTGCAGGCTTCGGTTCCCGGTAAGCTGTCTGGGATAAACTTCCTCAAGTTCCTCACTCCCTTAGGCTGTCTGCTCCTGGAGAAGCTTTCTTTCTTATGCCCTTTCTTCTTCCTCCATCTCTCCTCCTGGTCCCTCAGCCGAGAGACCCTAAGCTCACAAACTTAGAGGCCAAAAACCAAGCAAAAAAGACCTCCTTGTTCCCCCTAGAGGTGGTTTTATTCCCTCCCGGGTAACCTCCCACATTGTAAACCAGTGTGGGAGTGCTGGATATGGGTCCCACCCACCATCCTGGGGGCCACCTGCAGCTGGAGCAACTGCAGCTCTTTTACGGGTGCAGTACCCCTCTGTGACACCTGCTTGGTGGGGTGCAACAGATGCACCCGGCCCTGGGTCACATCACCACAGTATATTCTTCCCATAGCTCTTAACTGATGTCCTTGCAAACTGTGGTGTTCCAGTACTGGGTTATTATAGGTTTTATCTTGGCAGACTATAACACAAATATGCTGCAACAAAATAAAGAATAGTCTTATGGTGGTGTTACATGCAAGGATATCCTGAACGATATCCTTACAAAGGTCACGTGGTAGACATCGTATGAACGATATGTATATATCGTTAGTGCGTTGTCACACACAAGGATATCGGTAATGATATCCATTTTGGCAGTGTGCCAGTATTGGAGGGAGATTTTTCCATCTGATGCTGAGCAATGCCTTTACAAGAATGTACCAGTGCTGTGACAGCAGCACTGGCACATTATTGTATGTAACATTGTTTTAAAAACTTACATTTATTAAATGTGTGTGTGAATTTACATGTAATGTAGTGTGATTTGTCAGTGCTGTATGAACACTTACTAAACTGTTTTGTGAATAGCGGAGCTGTCCTCTGCTCTGGTGCTGAAGCCGGCTTCAGCATAAGCGATCATTACCACAGCAGAGGACATCTCATACTGTAATGAGGAGATGCACAATTTGCGTACATGTCCTCATTACAGTATAAAGCGAGATGTCCTCTGATGTGGTGATGATTGCTTATGCTAAAGCAGGCTTCAGCACCAGAGCAGAGGACAGCTCCGCTATTCACAAAACAGTTTAGGCTAATTTCACATAACGATTTTTCTAAATCCGATGCTGTAATTAGATCACCATGTATGGTTGGTGACAGGTCCTCTTTAAGTAAGATGTGACTGTGAAGTGAACACTGCACATGCTCATGCGCACTGTGCCGATTGGTTAGTCTCAGGGAAGAATCACAGACATGCACATTATGATAGGAGAGACGTCAAAGACAACGTGGGTGATAGCTGTGTCTACCTTAGGCTGGGGTCACATTTGGAATGCACAATCCGGTAACCACATCCATTACCGGATGCGTTATTACCGTGTGTACTGTGTGAGCACATTTGGCATCACATTGCAGATCTGGATCCAGTAATGGATCCAGATCTGCAATGAGAAGAAATTGTGGCACCAAAAATCGGATCCGGTACCGCAAGGTACATGAATGTATTGTGCGGTACCGGATCCGGTTGACATAGGCGCTCATTATAAAAAAAAAGGGTCTGGAACCGCTCCGAACAATGCAGCCTCCATGATTTTTACCACTGGCTGCAAAACCGGATGCGGTAAGGCTAGGGTCACACTTAAAAGGCACATTCCGGTAACCGCATCCATTACCGGATGCGGTTTTATTGTGTGCCTTCATACTATCATTTGATATTAAAATTGCAACCCTCATTCCGGATCTGGATGCATTAATGCATCCGGTTTTGGAATATGGGTTTTTGCAATTTAAAAACCGCATCCGAATCCGGATCCAGTACTGCGGTATCGGATCCGGTTCCCATAGATTCTCATTAAAAAAACGGATACGGTTTTGGAACCGGCGCGATAGATGCAGCCTGCATGATTTTTCCCGCAGGCTCCAAAACCAGATTCGGTAACTGGATTGCAAATAGTACAATCCGGTTTTTCTATTGAAGCCTATGGCTGCGGATTCAGATCCGGTTTTGAACATTTTTAATGCTCAAAACCGGATCAGGATCTGCAAGCTCAACCGCAGGTATGACCCTAGCCTAATTGGATTGCATTAAGTTCAATCTGGTTTTTCTATTGCAGCCTAAGGCTATGGAACTGGATCCGGTTTTGACTATTTTTAATGGTCAAAACCGAATCTGGTTTTGAAAACAAAACCGCAAATGTGACCCTAGCCGTAATATGGTATACAGTAAGACTTTTTCTGTAATTTTGACTACCCCCATATGGATATGGATTGATCTTCTGTACATTCACTATATGCACTTTTTAAATATTGTAGCACTTTGTAATCTAGTATATATTGGTCTAATAATGAGTATATTCATATTGTGAATCACTGCATGTATGAATTCATATGAGTTTTTAATGATGTATTAATGTACTCAATCCATCAATTATGCAAAATAAGTGTAACACTAATTACCGTAAATGTTCACTTTTTGCTTGTCCATTGCTTGAGAAAGATACAGTGCTGTGCAAATTAATTGAGACAAAGCATATTTTAAGTAAAATCGTAAGTTGGGGTTACCAGTCAGTGATTCAAACCAGTTTTAACTGCTTTGAACATGTGTGAGTGTACAACCTTGAGTAAGAAAGTGTGGTTTGGCTGGTTTTAGTCAGAAAATAACATCTAGCTGCCCCCTCAGCTTCAGTTGAGAGCTTGTTTCTGTGAGGAGTGGTTTAGTGTACTTTTTCTCTCAGTGTGATTCGTGCCTGTAAAAATGGATGTTACTCCATGGAATAGGTCTAGAATTATTACTGTTAATGAACATACAAGTCTGACTGTAAGAGAAATCGCGTCCACCGTTGGTATTGGAAAATCTACCGTTTCAACAATAATTCGCACACACAATGAAACTGGATAATTTTCTCCAAAACAAAAAGAGAAATGTGGAAGAAAAAGGAAAACGACACCAAGAACTGATAAAACACTTATCAGAAATAGTAAAACGAATGCAAGAAAAACAAGTAAATACTTGCTTTGTCCCAATTAATTTGCACAGCACTGTACAGCAATCTGCCAAATCATTGCCAGATAGATCAGTAAAATCCACGTGATGTAATTGATTTTGGGAGTGCTGCCTGTTTTTCTTGCTTTTTAGATACATAGATTAACCATTTTGGAACTTTGTCGTCTGACCACGTAGTTTATCTATTAGAGTGCCCTTGTAAATTGTATTATGTGGGTGAAACGACATTGGAGTTCAAGGTTAGAATGAGTCAGCACCGATACAGCATTAGAAAAAAACGGTTGGATCTTCCTGTCCCGAAGCATTGGGTTAAGGGCCACGTCACACACACAGATATCTGTGCAGATATTGTTCACAGATCTCTGGTTGCAGTGAAATCATGGACACATTGCTCCATTTTGTGGCCGTGTATAAATGGAACAATGTGTCCATGATTTCACTGCAACCAGAGATCTGTAAACAATATCTGCACAGATATCTGTGTGTGTGACGTGGCCCTAAAGCAAAACACAAAGAAAGCGACCCTAGATGTCGGATAATAGACATGGTGCCACAGATGAGGAGAGGTGGAGACAAGGTTAAGCTTTTAAAAGAAAAAGAGTTGAGATGGATAAAAAAAACTTGGGACATTGAAGCCAGCATGATTAAATGTCAATTACAAATTAAATGTGGTCCTGTAAATGTTATCTTGTTCATGTAGAGATGTATACTGTTACTCACTATATGGTGTATCCTTGTACTTTTGGCACCCCAAGGGTTAATGTGCCACAGAAACATCAACACAGGTTTACTCCCCAACACAACACTACACTAGAAAGTGGGAGGAGCTTAGGTGGCACCTGCAAGAGTGGGAGGAGCTAAAGTTGTTTACCTCAGAGTGATAGTGACAGTTAGTTAGTCAGTTTGAGTCTGGAGTTGGAGGAGAGTCAAGTGGAAGTGGAGGTCCTGAGTGGTCTGAGGAAAGGAGTCAGAAGAACAGAGGAACATACCCGGGATAAAGAGTTACCCCAAATTTAACCCCGGAGAGGCGCTTAAGACGGATACCGGATCCGAGGCTGTGCCTGAGACAGACAGGACAGTAAACACGGGGATAGTGAAGGTCCACCATCTTCACTGTACCATAGGACTCAAGTTGCCTAGCAGATTGGTACCCATGGGAAGAGACAGGGCCAGCAGTTCAGCTTCAAGCGGCAGCAGCCAAGGACCCGGTCAGGGTGGGAGCAACCCGGTACAGACTCCGTGGACAATAACCTGCTTTTACCATCTGCAAGTAAAGACTTGGAAAACTACAGAAACCGTGAGTGTGTGTGATCCTTGTGCTAAAGCCCCATTTTCCCTCATAAACTGCCATTGCCTCCACTTTCATCATCTCCACTGCTACCCCTACTCTCCTGCAGCATCAATAACCACCATCACAGACTTTCACTACTACTATCATCACTGCCCCGGGAACTCAGTCTACCCACTGGAACTATTTCATCCAAGCTGCTATCCCATCATCCCCGGAGGTTCTGCAGCAGCGGTGGCCCCATCACTGGCCGCATATAGTGGGTGGGGTCATGAGTGACAAATCCCCTGTAAATAACCCCCATTTTATTGTGCGGGTCCGGGACACGGTTCGGACCAGGACCGCCGTGACATCCCCCAGCAGCACCCCGGTCCGGTACCGAGTACCCCATCCCAGTGGGCTCCACAACCTGGCGTCCAGGATCTACCGTGCCCGGTACCGGGCATGGTGTGCCGTGATTAGTGACTGTTTTAAATCAGCCGCCATTGCTGGGCGCGTGCCAAGCTGAATTTTAACTGCGCCACAGAGACTGTAAATTTTAAAATCCGCCATTACAGAGCGCGCGACGCGCGGGAAGAAAAACCGCTCACCGCTCTGACGTCATCCAGAAGGGAAGAGAATCCCTGGTGCGCAGCGGAACCTTTGTGAGACATCCGGACGAAAGCAGAAGATGGAGGGCGGACCTTAACTAAGGGGGCACAGGATGTCGCAGCCAACGGTGCCAAGCAGCGGCGGAGCAGCTGGTGAGAATCCAGCACCGGATCAAGGAGCAGCACTCAGCGGTGCTGCGGTGCAAGGAGCAGCACCTATTATGCCGCTCCTGATGCCGTATACTCCAGGGGCAATGTGGCTGCCTCAATACTCCGGTGAGCCTAATACTCTTAATGACTTTATTAGCACTCACTGAAGCCCAACGTGTAGGGATGATTATTGGACAATTAACAGGCAATGCACAGCGGGAGGTCGCATCCTGGCTGGATACAGAAAAAGACACTGTAGAGCATCTTATAGCTGGATTAAAAGCAGCATTTGAATCTACTGCTGATACCTGGGCTAAAATGAGGTTCTTTGCATGTCAACAAAAGCCTGAAGAGAGTGCCAGAGACTTTGCCTTAAATCTGCAGGAAGCACTCAAAGCACTTAAGCTAGCAGAGCCTGCCTTAGCCCCGGGAGCTGACAAAATGTTAATTGACCAGTTCATAGAGGGTCTCTTATCCCTGTCCCACAGAGGACAGCTGAGTATGATGCTCATCCAGAATCCTAAAATGACATTTGCTGAGTTAAAAGACAGAGCTGTTCGTCTGTAGCAGGTAGAGGAGCCCCAGAATCTGCAATCTATATAGGGCCCTGCAGCAGCACCTCAGCAACCGATAGCATCAGCAACATCTGCCATGTCAACGACTGCTGCTGAACACAGAGAGCCTATCTCTAATGAGGCCCTCAACCAAAAGATAGATGCCCTGACAGACACCGTCATCTCCATGGCCAAGGTCATCAAGGAGCTGCGAGAGTCAAAGCCTGCACCTAAGATCAAGTTGGCGACCAGCAAGGAGGATGTTCCGTGGATGAAGCCCAGGAGATACCCAGCAGCAAGTGGACGACCCAGCGATCGCTATCAGCCGGATGGACAGCCCATTTGTCGCCGTTGCCAGAAACCAGGTCATTTTGCCCGAGCGTGTGCTTTAAACAGAGATTACCTGGGCAGGTGGGCCGCTCCTCATGTATGAACTCTATAGGTCCTTCAGCCTGGTTTGACAGATTCGTGGGAGGACAGCCGGTGATCCCTATCGTGTTGAATGCCATTCCCTTTAATGCCTTGCTGGATACCGGATCCCAGATAACATCAATCCCACATGTTCTATATAAAAGGTACTGGGCTGATTCAGACATTGATAGTGGTCCATCAGACTTTAACATGAACGTATGGACTAGTAATGGACAACTAATACCACAGTTTGGGTTCAGAGAAATGACCATTCAGATTGGAAAGGTAGAATTGCAGAACCAGGGTATTATAATTATAGATGTTGACCGGCGAGATCGTGAACCAGTAATGTTACTAGGAATGAATATAATTGAAAAATGTTTTTCCGAGGTAATTACTGTTTTGCAGCAGATCGCCGAGACTGCAAGAACCGGACAGCAGAGGCTTTTACACAAAGAAATAAAAGCTCTGATGCTAAAGCAACAGGTAGAAATATCCGGTGGTGAAATCGGCAGTGTACGAGTAAGTGATCCAATACCCATTGTAATACCTCCCAAAACTGAAATGTTGGTCTGGTGTAGAGCCGCAATAGGCATCAAAGGGCGAGACTATCAAGCCCTGGTAGAACCCGTGTACTCAGACAGTAGACCCACCATACTTACAGCGAGAGGAGTGGTTGAGGTACACCGAGGAAGAGTGCCATTACGCCTATTAAACTGTGGAGATGATGAGATCACATTACCAAAGTATGCTACCATGGCTAAGTTATACACGGTTGATAATAACAACATCACAGCCGTTGAGCCCTTGAACCTGTCAAGTCAGGCGGATGACAATGGCTCAAGGGAAAAGCTGGAGGATTGGTGCCAAAAGCTACATGTAGGTACCAGTTCTACACCTTCCCATCAAAAGCATGGAGTATACCGGGTAGTGAAAGAATATGAGCAGATATTCAGCAAACACCCGTTAAACTTTGGGCAAATCAAAGGGGTAGAGCACACTATACCCACAGGTAACCATCAGCCTATAAAAGAGAGGTATAGACCATTACCACCCGCTCACTACCAAACCACCAAAGACATGCTCAGAGAAATGAAAACTGCAGGGGTAATAAGAGACAGTTGTAGCCCCTGGGCAGCACCTCTAGTGTTAGTTAAAAAGAAGGACGGGACCATGAGAATGTGCGTAGATTACCGGCAGATTAACCGCGTCACACATAAGGACGCATACCCATTACCTAGGAATGAGGAGTCATTAGCTGCATTAAAATCTGCTAACTACTTTTCCACCCTTGATCTGACTAGTGGGTACTGGCAGGTTCCTGTGGCCGAGGCTGACAAGGAGAAGACAACATTTACTACGCCGATGGGCCTCTGTGAGTTCAATTGTATGCTGTTCGGACTCTGCAACGCACCCGGGACCTTCCAATGCCTCATGGAGAGCTGTCTAGGACACAAGAACTTTGAAACTGTCCTCCTGTACCTAGATGACATCATAGTCTACTCCAAGACGTATGAGCAACATCTACAAGACCAGGCAGAAGTGTTCGAAGCCTTATCCAAATATGGCATGAAAATCAAGCCATCCAAATGTCACCTTCTCAAACCAAAAGTACAGTACCTGGGACATGTCGTGAGTTCAGAGGGAGTAGCACCGGATCCTGATAAAGTCATAGTGATAAGGGATTGGCCAAGCCCTACTAACGTGAAAGAAGTGAGGCAATTCCTGGGCCTGGTAGGCTATTATAGAAGATTTATCAGTGGATTCACAAAGCTAGCAGCTCCTCTACAAGACATCCTGGTAGGACAATCAAGAAAGTCTTCAACCCGTAATCCTCCTTTCCAGTGGAGTGAAGAGAAGGAAGACTCCTTTAACAAGCTGAAATGTGCACTGACAGGAGAAGAGATTCTGGCATACCCTGATTACCATCAACCATTCATTCTATACACGGATGCCAGCAACGTGGGACTGGGAGCAGTGTTGTCGCAGATGCAAGGAGGCAAAGAGAGAGTTATTGCCTTTGCAAGTAGGAAGCTCCGGCCTACAGAAAGAAATCCTGAGAACTACGGCTCCTTCAAGTTAGAACTACTGGCAGTAGTTTGGGCTGTAACTGAACGTTTCAAGCACTATCTGGCAGCTGCAGAATTCACCATCTACACGGATAACAACCCGTTGACCCATCTGGATACAGCAAAATTAGGTGCATTGGAGCAGCGATGGATAGCCTGGCTGTCTAACTACAATTTTGTCATCAAATATTGAGCAGGCCGCAAGAACGGGAACGCAGATGCCTTATCTCGGATGCCACACCTGAAGGACGTGGAAGAGGAACCGGAAGAGTTGGAAGAAATTGAACTACCGGCCTTTCATCGCTCAAAGGTAGACAAGTATCAACCCAGCATCTACCAAAGAGAACAACAGGCAAGTCTTAACCGGTTAGCACACCATGGATGGGCTGATACCCAAGATAGTGGTCCAGCTGTGAAGTTAGTGAAAGAACTGCTTACACAACAAGGTGTGTACCCTAATCAGAATGCCCCGGCAGAGACCCAACAACTCTGAAAAGAGAGAGGCAAGTTGTTCCTGTATCAAGGGAAGCTCTGCAGAAGGCACACCAACCCTAAAACACATAAATTGGTCTGGCAGATCATCGTACCGAAGCGAGACGTTAAAATGGTCTTAGAAGCCTACCACGACAGTGCAGGTCATTTCGGATGGAAGAAGTTGGAAGTGCTCCTAAGAGAGAGATTCTACTGGGTTGGCATGAGAAAATCAATTGAAGATTGGTGTAGAAAATGTGGCCTATGCAACCTCAGAAGAAAAGATCAACAGAGAGCCCCACTCCAGTCCATAGTAACCAAGCAACCACTAGAGTTAGTTGCAATTGAGCACGTCAAGTTGTCACCAAGCCAGTCAGGCTATGTCTATGCCTTAACCATCGTGGACCATTACTCACGCTTCTTAGTGGTGGTACCCGTCAAAGACCTGACAGCGAAGACGGCAGCAAGAGCATTTCAGACCCATTTCTGTAGACCGCATGGTTACCCGGAACAAGTCCTTGCAGATCAAGGTCCAGCCTTTGAATCAGAGATTTTCTAAGAATTCTGCAATATGTACGGCTGTAAGAAGATCCGCACGACAGCGTACCATCCCCAAACAAATGGCTTATGCGAGAAGATGAACCATATTGTAATAGATCTATTGAAAAAGTTACCAGAATCTGAGAGAAATCAATGGCCAGATAAATTACCCGATTTGGTAGACTTATACAACCATGTTCCGGTGAGTTCTACAAACAGCACCCCAGCTTATCTTATGCGTGCAAGACCCGGCAAGCTACCAATTGACTTAGATATGGGAATCGTGAAACCAGACGCAGAAGTCGAAGAATCCAATTGGGATACCCTACGTCAGCAACAGTATTGCCTAGTACAAGAGTGCGTAGAGAAAAATCTTCAGCAAGCTAGAGCAAGACAAGAGAGAACCCATAACCAAAGTGCTCAAGCAACTCCATTACAACCTGGTGAGCAAGTTCTCAAAAGAAAGAGACGCACTAACAAATTGGATAATCAGTGGGAAACCATCCCATACACAGTCTTATCATCCAATCTAGACAATGCTAAAATGTGTCTAATAAGCAAAGATGAAGGAAGAACTTCAGTACTTGTGTCCAGAGACCATCTCAAACCGTGTCCTGAAACCCTGAAGACACCAGAAGTAACAGTACCCGTACAGGTCCAACCTGTCCAAGAGAAAGAAGATGAAGTATTTCATACGGTGCTAGGAGATTTCCCCAAAACATGGCCAAATTATCACAGAGCCGTTATAGTCCCAATGATTGCATTCCCTTCAATGGTGGAACCAACACCAGAACCCATGTTACATGAAGAAGTACCAAGACCTGAAGAACTGGAAGTAGAACCCGTAGAGGAAGAATCAATTCCTGGTCCCAGTGAACTTGCCAGTCCTACAGTCAGATCTTCATCTTCTATAGTACCAAACACTACAAGTAGGTACATGGCCACCAGCACCAACAGGCTACATGCAAGTAGTATACCCGTCAGATCAGAGCGTAGTACCAGAGGGCGGTTACCAGCTTGGTACAGGGATTAAAAGGTCAAATTAACTGTAAAATGTAAATATGTTTGAGTAAATATAAATTAAATTTGGTAGATAGTGTCCAAGAGGGTGGAGGAACTGGATTAACCCCCATGTACATTAAGTTAGGGAAAGAAAGTGCCTGGGGGGTGGTGTAGAGAATCCAGGCCTCCTAAGCAGATACGCCCGTGGACAAATGTACATAGTTAATGCAACGTTAAAAAAGCCCAGTACCTACAGAGACTATCCTGTATGAACTTCTTGCATATTCTTCAAACTTTTTCCTTTTTTTTTATTTTTATGGACTATACTACCACGGACTGGCTGTGGTATAAACCTTTTTGTATATAGTTATCAGCCCGGAGGCAAAAGACTAAACCTCCGGAAGGACTGCTTTTTGATTTTTTTGGACTGTTTTTGAACTTTAGTGATTTTCGTAATTTTTACTTTTAAGTCTTTGTAAATATTAATTGTATTAATTGTTTGTTCTTTGTTGTTCCACAGTCCCGGAGTACTGTCTTTAACTAAGGGGGAATGTGGCACCCCAAGGGTTAATGTGCCACAGAAACATCAACACAGGTTTACTCCCCACACAACACTACGCTAGAAAGTGGGAGGAGCTTAGGTGGCACCTGCAAGAGTAGGAGGAGCTAAAGTTGTTTACCTCAGAGTGACAGTGACTGTTAGTTAGTCAGTTTGAGTCTGGAGTTGGAGGAGAGTCAAGTGGAAGTGGAGGTCCTGAGTGGTCTGAGGAAAGGAGTCAGAGGAACATACCCGGGATAAAGAGTTACCCCAAACTTAACCCCGGAGAGGCGCTTAAGACGGATACCGGATCCAAGGCTGTGCCTGAGACAGTTGCCTAGCAGATTGGTACCCGTGGGAAGAGACAGGGCCAGCAGTTCAACTACAAGCGGCAGCAGGGCCACTCACAACGCATAAGTAGGAAGCCAAGGACCTGGTCAGGGTGGGAGCAACCCGGTACAGACTCCGTGGACAATAACCTGCTTTTACCATCTGCAAGTAAAGACTTGGAAAACTACAGAAACCGTGAGTGTGTGTGATCCTTGAGCTAAAGCCCCATTTTCCCTCATAAACTGCAATTGCCTCCACTCCGGACCAGGACCGCCTTGACATTCCCCAGCAGCACCCCGGTCCGATACCGAGTACCCCGTCCCAGTGGGCTCCACATACTTTTTTTAGCACAAGAAATTTTCGCACCAAATTTTTTTTACTGTAATTGTGAAAATTATTAACAGGCCACTAATGTGCATATTTTCTGTTTATATTACAATATATGAATGAATAGAAGACATGGAGGCCTGCGGCACACAGGACTGCTGATAACCATCAGTACGCACAAAAATTATTGTTGCTATAGAAATGGGCGATATATGTCACCATGTTTATAATTACTATACACACGAAAAGGATTTTTTGCAAAAATCACTTTTTCAGAATAAAAACACTAAAATGGTACTACTATTATTATAGTATTGTATTTACACTTTATAAGGTGGCTTCTGAAAAAAAAAAACCCGGTGGGAAAGATTGAGGTCTAAGATAAGGTTTAAGCTGCAGACTGTATGAGACACCCTAAATTAACCCAGAAAAGGGGATGCCTCAGGTGGCCCTGAGGGATCCCCTAAAGGTACCTTTACACGCCGCAACTACGGTGTAGCAACTGAGAGGCAATCCGGACTTCCGTCGCCGTTGCCCTGAAATTGCTCCGAAATTGAGGCGTGTAATTGTGGAACCCGGTGGTGATTTTGAAAGTTGCTCCTGGTTGTGATTTCAGAGCATTGTTCAAAAACCAGACGCAACCCTGAAGGTGAATTTCCCTGGTTTCGGCTTGTGAAAGGGAGATAGGGATGGAATCAGCATCGCCTACTGATTTCCCAGAGGTGTGCCACAGCATGCTGGATATCGCCCCCCCAGCGATGATTAGTGGTGGCTACTGTGTTTCCATTGGCTGTCCCTTCACTGGGCGACATGTTGGAAGAGCTGTCCATTCACACTACACAACTGCAATGGCGTCATGTATTAGCCAGCCTTCCTGTGCAGGTTGGCCAATCATGACGCTATTGGGTTGTCTAATCAGCGTGTTTGGGGCACGGAATACACAAGTCTGTCACACCTATGTTCTTGCGGCGCTGAACATGTACGCCCCCATTCCTTTGGGGATTGCAGCGTGTGAAGCGGCGTCAGGAGTCACCCGGATGTTTCCCAATGTTGGTGTGGGAACTTCTGGGACGACACATCACCTTAGGTTGAGGGCGCAATTTCGGCGTGTAAATGTGATTTTGGCGTTTTTAGGCAGCCGTGAAAAACGTGCACGCGCACGTTCGGTTGCCTCCGGTCGCCGCCAAAAGTTGCGGCGTGTAAAGGTACCTTAAGGGATTTTATGGGGAACAAGGGATCTTTCAATGAGTTTGGCGTCTCATGTAAACCCAGGGTGAAGTGTGAATGCGAGGTGCAACCACCTAGATGAGGCCATAAAAGTATGTCCAAATACTGGTTATACTATAGAGAGCCAGTCGTTTTTTTAATACGTATAAGAGTTTATAACATATATTTTAAAAAAGCACACTGTCACTTTAACATTTCAAGACGCCAGGTATAACTTAGAGCACAGCATCACATGGTTCTAGTAGCTCTGCCCACGGTTGGCTATATAGCAGAAGCAGGATTGGAGTAAATGCGCAGGTGTAGAAACACCAAGTTGACACTGTAACTTTGCTCCGGCTGCCACAGTAACAGACAACAACAGAAAATGAGTGAATGACTGACATCACTTCCGAGACACCGGATTACATGCACTAACATTGTGGGACATAGAGCTCATATTTTTAAAGGTATTTAATCAGCGGTAATATGCAGCAAGTGTGCGGCAGGCCCCCTAATTAATGTGTAATGGGTTTGTTAAAGATTAAGTTCATAACATGTAAAGATGGAAAATAATTGTTGTATTTGCACATTATATGCCACAATGGAAGGTGTACGGTAAAGTTAGTGCACATTGTCTATTTTTAGAATTTTGATGAAAATTGATTCATGATTGTATTAAGTATTGAAATGAGAGATGATGCATAAATATCTGGGTTGTGCCAGCTAGTGACTGCCGGAAAAAGGGCAGGTGGGCCCAAAACGTAGCCATCTTGTACCCCAGGCAAGAAATAAAGACATAAGTTCATCATCAACCACTGGAGTGCTGCAACTGCTTTATTTCACCATGTATAGGAGGCATTGAAGATTCGTTTGTTGATTGGCACCCATATTTGCTGTGCTGCTCTGTTTTTCTGCAGATAGATAGATAATTTGAAAAAAATTCTTGCAGCACACAGCTACTACCAATGATGTACAAATGCTATAAGCTATATGTATTTGAGGAAAAAGTTTAAAAACTTACGTTTTTTTCAAAAAACTCAAAAATTCTAATTTTTTATTTCTGAAGTTCTTAGTACAAACATTGGCCAATGTCTGCTTGCTCATCAACTGCGACAAAGTGACTCCAGGTATGATGAGTCCTACTCTGATATCCCTATCCTCCTTGTCCACCCCCCACTTCTCAGTGGGCAGACTCCATCTAGACCCTCGATCACCTGTAGGTTAATGAGGGTGCACATTGCAGCAAGGAGCCTGCAACTCCATATGATAAATAACAAGAAAAAAACTGCACAGCACTCACACACTAGTGTGAACTGGTGCAAGCAAAGACGCAGGGTCAAATAATTTGAAAAAAATTCTTGCAGCACACAGCTACTACCAATGATGTACATAAGCTACTAGCTATATGTATTTGAGGAAAAAGTTTAAAAACTTACGTTTTTTTCAAAAAACTCAAAAATTCTAATTTTTTATTTCTGAAGTTCTTAGTACAAACATTGGCCAATGTCTGCTTGCTCATCAACTGTGACAAAGTGACTTCTGGTCTGATGAGTCCTACTCTGATATCCCTATCCTCCTTGTCCACCCCCCACTTCTCAGTGGGCAGACTCCATCTAGACCCTCGATCACCTGTAGGTTAATGAGGGTGCACATTGCAGCAAGGAGCCTGCAACTCCATATGATAAATAACAAGAAAAAAACTGCACAGCACTCACAGACTAGTGTGAACTGGTGCAAGCACACTAGTCTGTGAGTGCTGTCCAGTTTTCTTCTTGTTATTTATCATATGGAGTTGCAGGCTCCTTGCTGCAATGTGAACCCTCATTAACCTACAGGTGATCGAGGGTCTAGATCAGGGGTCTCAAACACGCGGCCCCCGGGCCGCATGCGGCCCAAGAGGCTTCACACTGCGGCCCGGGGCTCCATAGAAACAAAAGCCATGCCCCGGTTCATTATGCAGTGAGCCGCCGCGGTTCCCGGTCTATCGTGACTTCCGGGTCCCGCCTACACAAGCTTCTTCACACTTGTACATCAATGAGAGGCGGCGGACCAATCAGAAGCCTTCTGACGCCGACGTCAGCTGCAGGCTTCTGATTGGGCCGCCGGCTTGCATTGATGTACAAGCAGTGAAGGAGCTTGTGTGGGCGGTACCCGGAAGTCACGATAGACCGGGAACCGCGGCGGCTCCCTGCATATGCATAATGGACAACAGGATCACAACATCACAGCATCATAAAGGTGTGTTTGATTGAGAGTGTGTGAATGAGTGTGTGTGTATGTGTGAGTGTATTTGTGAGTGTGTATGTGTGTGTCAGCTGTGATGGTGAGGAGGAGGACAGAGGAGGCAGTTATGGTGAGGAGGAGAGGACAGAAAAGGCAGGAGTGAGGAGGACAGAAGGGCAGGTGTGATTGTGAAGAGGACAGAAGGGGCAGATGTGATTGTGAGAGGACAGAGGGAGAGCAGTTTGCAAAGTGCGGGTGAAGAGGACAGAAGGGGCAGGTGTGATTGTGAATAGGACAGAAGGGGCAGATGTGATTGTGAGGAGGACAGAGGAGGCAGTTGCTATGGTGAAGAGGACAGAAGGGGCAGGTGTGATTGTGAAGAGGACAGAAGGGGCAGATGTGATTGTGAGGAGGACGGAGGAGGCAGTGGCTATGGTGAAGAGGACAGAAGGGGCAGGTGTGATGGTGAAGAGGACAGAAGGGGCAGGTGTGATTGTAAAGAGGACAGAGGGGGCAGGTGTGATTGTGAAGAGGACAGAAGGGGCAGGTGTGATTGTGAAGAGGACAGAAGGGGCAGATGTGATTGTGAGGAGGACGGAGGAGGCAGTTGCTATGGTGAAGAGGACAGAAGGGGCAGGTGTGATGGTGAAGAGGACAGAAGGGGCAGGTGTGATTGTGAAGAGGACAGAGGGGGCAGGTGTGATTGTGAAGAGGACAGAAGGGGCAGGTGTGATTGTGAAGAGGACAGAAGGGGCAGATGTGATTGTGAGGAGGACGGAGGAGGCAGTTGCTATGGTGAAGAGGACAGAAGGGACAGGTGTGATTGTGAAGAGGACAGAGGGGGCAGGTGTTATTGTGAAGAGGACAGAAGGGGCAGGTGTGATTGTGAAGAGGACAGAAGGGGCAGGTGTGATTGTGAGGAGGACGGAGGAGGCAGTTGCTATGGTGAAGAGGACAGAAGGGGCAGGTGTGATGGTGAAGAGGACAGAAGGGGCAGGTGTGATGGTGAAGAGGACAGAAGGGGCAGGTGTGATTGTGAAGAGGACAGAGGGGGCAGGTGTGATTGTGAAGAGGACAGAAGGGGCAGATGTGATTGTGAAGAGGACAGAAGGGGCAGATGTGATTGTGAGGAGGACGGAGGAGGCAGTTGCTATGGTGAAGAGGACAGAAGGGACAGGTGTGATTGTGAAGAGGACAGAGGGGGCAGGTGTTATTGTGAAGAGGACAGAAGGGGCAGGTGTGATTGTGAAGAGGACAGAAGGGGCAGGTGTGATTGTGAGGAGGACGGAGGAGGCAGTTGCTATGGTGAAGAGGACAGAAGGGGCAGATGTGATTGTGAGGAGGACGGAGGAGGCAGTTGCTATGGTGAAGAGGACAGAAGGGGCAGGTGTGATGGTGAAGAGGACAGAAGGGGCAGGTGTGATTGTGAAGAGGACAGAGGGGGCAGGTGTGATTGTGAAGAGGACAGAAGGGGCAGGTGTGATTGTGAAGAGGACAGAAGGGGCAGATGTGATTGTGAGGAGGACGGAGGAGGCAGTTGCTATGGTGAAGAGGACAGAAGGGACAGGTGTGATTGTGAAGAGGACAGAGGGGACAGGTGTTATTGTGAAGAGGACAGAAGGGGCAGGTGTGATTGTGAAGAGGACAGAAGGGGCAGGTGTGATTGTGAGGAGGACGGAGGAGGCAGTTGCTATGGTGAAGAGGACAGAAGGGGCAGGTGTGATGGTGAAGAGGACAGAAGGGGCAGGTGTGATGGTGAAGAGGACAGAAGGGGCAGGTGTGATTGTGAAGAGGACAGAGGGGGCAGGTGTGATTGTGAAGAGGACAGAAGGGGCAGATGTGATTGTGAGGAGGACAGAAGGGGCAGGTGTGATGGAGAAGGGGACAGAAGGGGCAGGTGTGATTGTGAGGAGGACAGAAGGGGCAGGTGTGATTGTGAGGAGGACAGAGGGGGCAGGTGTGATTGTGAGGAGGACGGAGGGGGCAGGTGTGATTGTGAGGAGGACGGAGGGTGCAGGTGTGATGCTGAGAAGGAGGACAGAGGAGGCAGGTGTGATGGTGAGGAGGATGAGGCAGTTGTTATGGTGAGGAGGATGGAGGAGGCAGGTGTGATGGTGAGGAGGAGGATAGAGGAGGCAGTTGTTATGGTTAGGAGGATGGAGGAGGCAGGTGTGATGGTGAGGAGGACGACGGAGGAGGCAGTGGTTATGGTGAGGAGGATGGAGGAGGCAGGTGTGATGGTGAGGAGGAGGACAGAGGAGGCAGGTGTGATGGTAAGGAGGACGGAGAAAGCAATTGTTATGGTGAGGAGTAGAAGGTTGGAGGGGGCAGGTGTGATGGTGAGGAGGAGGACGGAGGGGGCAGTTATGGTGAGGAGGATGGAGGGGGCAGGTGTGATGGTGAGGAGGACGGAGGGGGCAGGTGTGATGGTGAGGAGGACGGAGGGGGCAGGTGTGATGGTGAGGAGGAGGACGGAGGAGGCAGTTGTTATGGTGAGGAGGATGGAGGAGGCAGGTGTGATGGTGAGTAGGAGGACAGAGGAGGCAGTTATGGTTAGGAGGATGGAGGAGGCAGGTGTGATGATGAGGAGGACGACGGAGGAGGCAGTGGTTATGGTGAGGAGGATGGAGGAGGCAGGTGTGATGGTGAGGAGGAGGAGGACAGAGGAGGCAGGTGTGATGGTAAGGAGGACAGAGAAAGCAGTTGTTATGGTGAGGAGTAGAAGGTTGGAGGGGGCAGGTGTGATGGTGAGGAGGAGGACGGAGGGGGCAGTTATAGTGAGGAGGATGGAGGGGGCAGGTGTGATGGTGAGGAGGATGGAGGGGGCAGGTTGTGATGGTGAGGAGGACGGAGGGGGCAGGTGTGATGGTGAGGAGGAGGACAGAGGGGGCAGGTGTGATGGTGAGGAGGAGGACGCAGGAGGCAGGTGTGATGGTGAGGAGGATGCAGGGGGCAGGTGTGATGGTAAGGAGGACGGATGGGGCAGGTGTGATAGTGTATGTGTGTGAGTCTGAGTGTATGTGTGAGTGTGTGTATGTGTGAGTATGTGTAAGGGCCACTTCACACTGCGGCATGATCCGGTCCGGTTCTGTCCGGGAGGACCCAGACAGCTGCGGACCGGATCATCACACAGGACTGGGGGGCTATTATGCCCTCCGCTCCTGACCTGTCAGCGGCTGCAGCTGCGTGCGCTGCGCACAGGACCGGAGGGCATAATAGCCCCCCAGTTCTGTGTGATGATTCGGTCCGCAGCTGTCTGGGTCCTCCCGGACAGAATCGGACAGGATCATGCTGCAGTGTGAAGCGGCCCTTAGTGTGTGTGTGTGTGAATGTCTGAGTGTGTGAATGTGTGAGTGTATGTATTTGTGTGAATATGTCTGAGTGTGCGTATATGCGTGTGTGTATATGTGAGTGAGTATGTGTGTGAATGAGTATGTATGTGTATATTTGTGAGTATATGTGAGTGTATATGTGAGTGTGTGTGTTTGTGTGTGAATGTATGAGTATGTGTGTGTATATGTGTATGTGTGAGTGTGTATGTGTTTATATGTCTGAGAATGTGTGGGTGTATGTGTGTGCATGTGAATGAGTGTGTGTGTATATGTATGAGTGTGTATATGTGTGTGTATATGTTAGTGTGTGCATATGTGTGAGTGAGAGAGAGTGAGAGAGAACAAAAATAACAGAGACCAGGTTATGGGGACATCACCGTAAAAGCGGATCAGGATGTGGGGCCAGCACTACAAAATGGCGTCAGGATGAGGGACATTACTACAAGATGACAAGGGAGGGAACATTACTACAAGATGACAAGGGAGGGAACATTACTAAAAGATGGGGACATTACTACAAGATGGGGAACAGGAAGGGGGCATTACTACATGATGAGGACCAGGTAGGAACATTACTACATGAGGAGGACCTGGATGGGGACATTACTACAAGAAGAGGACCAGGACGGGGACATTACTACAAGAAGAGGACCAGGATGGGGATATTACTACAAGAAGGTGATCAGGATGGGGATATTACTACAAGAAGAGGATTAGGATGGGGATATTACTACAAGAAGAGGATTAGGATGGGGATATTACTACAAGAAGGGGATCAGGATGGGGACATTCCTACAAGAAGAGGACCAGGATGGGGACATTACTACAAGACGGGGATATTCCTACATAAAGGAGGTTAGAGTGGGGACATTCCTACAAGAAGATGATCAGGATTTGTACTTTACTATATTGAGCAAAAATTCTGGCATTGCTAAAATGTCACTTAGTCCTACAAGGAATGTGGCCCCCCGATATCACTTTTTTTCTATGTGCGGCCCACCAACCCAACCGAGTTTGAGACCCCTGGTCTAGATGGAGTCTGCCCACTGAGAAGTGGTGGTGGACAAGGAGGATAGGGATATCAGAGTAGGACTCATCAGACCTGAAGTCACTTTGTCGCAGTTGATGAGCAAGCAGACATTGGCCAATGTTTGTACTAAGAACTTCAGAAATAAAAAATTAGAATTTTTGAGTTTTTTGAAAAAAAAGTAAGTTTTTAAACTTTTTCCTCAAATACATATAGCTTATAGCATTTGTACATCATTGGTAGTAGCTGTGTGCTGCAAGAATTTTTTTTCAAATTTTTTTCAAATTATTTGACCCTGCGTCTTTGCTTGCACCAGTTTACACTAGTCTGTGAGTGCTGTGCAGTTTTTTTCTTGATAGATAGATAGATAGATAGATAGATAGATAGATAGATAGATGCTAGAATAGGTCGATCAGGCTTACCAGTCTCCCACTGCTGCTTCTGGGGCCTCCCAATAAGCTTCATGCATATTCACTCCTTGACTGGCAACAGCCAATCACAGATGCTCACACTCTGTCAGAGCATCTGTGTTTGGCTGTTGCAATCAGACTGCATTTCCTTAATCTGGACGGTGATTGTGCTTTGTTGCCATACACATTAGTATTTGGCAAACAACCTGATGTCATAGTGTGTTAAATAAATAATAAAAATATGCATAGAGCTTCTGTGGGGCCCTGCTCAGGCAGGTAGCCACAGACTTCCCTAATGCACAGCTGTGTTTCCACAGCAGGTACCTACTACATGCAACATCTTCCACCCCGGCACAGTAGGGGGAGCTCTACTCACCACCTTTAGGTGAGGTCCCCTATATATCTACTGCTGCTGGGGGAGGAGTTAGGGAGAGTGTGCAGATGCTAGGAGAGCTGCGAAGACGTCCTGGTGTTCGGTGCCGCGATTAGGCCCGAACCAGTGACCCAAAGTGGTCCTTCTGACGTCCCGCAAGTTTGGGAGTGGGGACAGAAGGCAAGGAGCAGAGCCAAATGGGAGTGAGTAACTAGTGGAAGTTCGCCCAGAGACGTACCGGACATCGGGGATCCGCATCTGTAGGATACTTCAAGACTACAGAAAACCCTGTCACACCGTGGAGACTTCAGTCACCCGGTCCCCCTGTGAGTCCAGAGACAGGGAGCCAGACACTGCAGTGAGGCATCACAAGGCAGTGATCAGAGAGGATAACCCATGGACTGCGCAGGAGGAGAGAGGGAGAGAGGACCAGAGGAGGCCAGTCTGGCTGCAAGTAGACTGGGCTTCAGGAACCGTAGAGAAGCAGAGGAGGCCTTATACCCACTTGCTGTGGGGACCCACTGTGCACCTGGTCACCTGTCTGTTCCCTGGACATCTTTACCTGCTATTCCAACAGTAAAAGGTAAAAGAGAATTTACCGTGTGTGTGTGCATCATTCCTCTCCGCTCCCGGTGCCCTTATAGACTGCTCCATCATCTCTTACACCGACCTACAGCTCCTCTCAAAACTACCCCTTTAAACTACGCTGCCCCGGAGCACCAGCTCTACCTGTAGGTAGCTTTGCCATCTCAGCCGCATTACCATCTACCTCTGGCGGACTGTGGTGGCGCTGGTGACCCATCACCAGGTACTACAGGTGGCGTCACATGAAAAACATTTATCCCCTGTAAATGCAACCCTTTTTGAAGTCTCACCCAGGCCACGGGCTCAGGCGCTGCCACCCATGACATCCATGTTAACCCCTTGGAGCCTGATACCCGAGTACCCCAGGGCCTGGGGCTTGACATTTCTTTCTGGCATCATGAACAGGATCCCGTGCCCAGTATTACCTGGTACTGTGTGCTGTGATTTCAACTGTATTGAGTGACTGTTAAAACTACACCGCCATTACTGTGCCAAAGAACGGGAAGAAAGGGGGCGTGTTGGCCTGTAGAGCGCGAAACTGAAGCCCGCCCCTAGCTCAGCCGAGCATTCCCGAGCGCCGCGGCCTAGTACGGAAACTCCCGAACTGTTTAACTTTTTAAGAACCGGCTGTAATTCACTAGGGGGGCTTCCAACATGTCAGCCTCCTCCAGCGACGATGACAGCACGTTCATCGACCCTAGGTATTACCCTGAAGCACCCATGGCTGCCTCCAGTAGCACTGCCAGCACCACTGGCGAACCGGGCGCAATCGCCCCGATCATGCCGATCTCACTCCCATACATCCTGGTTGCCCCAGTATGACGGTCGCCCTGATACGCTGGATGCTTTTAAGAGAAAAATCACCAGCATCCTGGACATGTATGCGATGACCGGTCAGCAGCGCGCCGCAGTGGAACTTGGACTGTTAACTGGCGCAGCAGAAAAAGAGAGCGCGTCTTGGTCTGCTGCTGAACAGCGATCAGCAGCTGCTATATTTTACAAATTAGGAGCTACCTTTGAGGAGTGCAATGAGGCTGACATACGCATGCGCTTCCATCACTGCTACCAGAGGCTGAGAGATGATATAAGAGCTTATGCCTGGCGCCTGGAAGAAGCATTGCGCGCCCTTAAACATGTCAGCCCCGCCAGTGTACCCGATGAGAAGAAGCTCTTAATTGAACAATTTCCATGGGGACTGCTATCCCCCGAGGACAATAAGACTGTACATTAGTTGTCATTGAGCAATTCGGAAGCTGACTTCAACACTCTGAAGGACATAGCCATCAAAGGGTTGCGGCTGGTAGAGGTGGTGCAGTGGTGAGGCACAGGCTACCCTGAAACCCGTACCTGTGTTTGCAGCCATGCACAATGTACAATCTGCTCAGCCTGACAAATATGACTCTCTGCGTGCTGAGATGCGTGCTGAGATGCACCAAATGAATAAAAATATCACCAAGCTGATGGAAGCTCTGTAGCTGCAGCAGAGTTCATAGACAGTGCCAAGACCCCAGCCCCGACCTCAACCGCTGATTCAACTTGCCGACAGTCCAGAAGATGTACCCTGGATGAGAGCGTAGCAAGCCACAGCGTACCGAGGGAGGACCACCGACCGCTATAGCTCCACTGGGGAGCCCATCTGCCGCTGCTGAACAGGAACGGCCACATCGCCAGGAGCTGTCCTTTAAACGGGCAGTCCCTGGGCACCGGGGCTAAACCTCAGGAATAAATCAACAGGGCCCAGTCACCTGGTACAAGACCTTCATCGGACAGAGGCCGTTTCTGTCCATTGTATTAGATGGCATCCCGACACCTGCTCTGCTGGACACCGGGTCAGAGGTGACCACCATCCCCTATATCCTTCATAAGAAGTACTGGACTGATGCAGAACTGAAACAGCCTGACCTAGACTTTACCCTCAATGCATCTAATGGTGAACCAATTACCGTAATGGGGGTTAAGGAAGTACCAATAAAGGTGGGGAGGTTGGAATTGTAGAATCAAGGGGTCATAGTCATAGCAGAAGCTAGTAATGCAAATGACCCATATGTGATACTAGGCACAAATGTTGTTAGCAATTGCATGGAGGAGGTTTTGTCTTTGCTTCAACAGATTGCAGATATTGCCAAACCTGGTCAGAGGAAGGTCCTCCAGCGTGAGATCAGAGCCATCCTGCACCATCAACAGGTAACAATTACAGGTGAGTTGGCGAAATTGGTACTGCACGGGTGACAGACCGTTGCCTATTGTGATTCCCCCAATGAGTGAAATGATGATTTGGTGTCGAGCAGCCATAGGTCCGAGAGGGCAGGACTACCAAGCATTAGTGGAGCCCATTAGCACACAGCACAGACCTACACTGTTGACAGCCAGGGGAGTGGTGGATGTACACAATGGGAGAGTACCTGTTCACATCTTAAATTGTAGCAGTGAAGAGGTTAAATTACCCAGGTATACAACTGTTGCTAAAATGTACACAGTCAGCAATAACGAGATCCAAACAGTGGGACCCATACCCCATACCAAAGGGGCAAAACCTAATCAAACAACAGGGCCACTGGAGGACTGGTGCCAGCAACTTCATGTCGGAACTGACATGTGTTGCCCCGCAATGCAGGCGTCACAGAGGGGCACTGCACCCGTAAAAGAGGTGCAGATACTCCAGCTGCAGGTGGATCCTAGGATGGTGGTGTCACATCGCCATTGGACTCGGTGGCCGGTGTTCCTGCCTCGGCCGCTGGGAGGAGCCGGATTCCTTTGGCTGGTGGCGCCGGTGATAGGAGGGCCTTGTCCTCATATGGAACTGCTCCCGCGACGTCTTCCTCTGTCGCTGAGCGCCGCTGTGTTTCCCCTCTGGGTGGTGTTGGTCGCAGAGGAGCGGGCCCTACAGAGGTGTCCGTTAGGCGCAGCCTGCGTTCTTCTGTCAGAGGTGGGGTGGGTGGAGCCAGTCATGCATCTCCATCTGGCCTGGTTCTAGGGGCGGTCCAGATGAGGTCATCAGGCTGTGAGCTCCAGTCTATGGGAGGTAACCGCGCCCTTCAAATACATTGGAGCCTGTCTTGCAGGCCGCCAGATATAGTTTTGGTTCCCCAGTGACATAGTGTGTGTTTGGTTTTGACTCTGACCTTTGCCTGGATTTTCGACTCTGTTACCGCCTGACGATTTTGTACCTTCGCTGCCCTCTCGGTTTTGATTCGGACTTCTGTCTACGTTCTTCGGTTCCTGATTTTTCCCTTCCTAGACGACCTCCCTGCTTTGCTGCTCTCATAGGTAGCTACCTCCTGGGCTCCGCTATAATTCCAGATCCCTGTATAGGGGTTAAGGGTCTTGGGGTTTCTCGGGGTGCTGCCTTACCAGCAGATCAGCCTTACAGCGGATGGTCGTCACAGGTGGATGGTACCCAAAACCAGCACTCCTACACTAGTTTACATGGTGGGAGGTTACCCTGGAGGGAATCAACCCACCTCTAGGGGGAACGAGGAGGTCTTTGCCTCTAAGTCTTTGAGCTTAGGGTCTCTCGGAACTAAGGAAAAAGAAAGAAAGCTTCTCCAGGAGAGAGCAGACAGCCTAAAGTGAGTGAAGAATACGAGGGAGTTTATCCCAGACAGCTTACCGGGTACCGGAACCTGCACCTGTGGGATACTTTAGGACAGGGGTCTCAAACTCGCGGCCCCCGGGCCGCATGCGGCTGATTGATGCGGCCCAGGGACACACTGGGCAGAACATGTGTGGCACCCCATGGGTTAATGTGCCACAATAACATCACATGGGTTCTCTCCCCCACTACACACTGACAAACACTACCACCTCTGGGCAATAGAGGGAGCACCTCCTGCTCCCTTATATACACTTGTCCATGAGGGAGAGCTCAGTTCAGCTCGCAGCAGGGCTGAGGAAAGGACACAGAGCAGAGTTAGCTCAGTGCAGACCTAGCAAGGGTCAGAGGAAAAGGAGAACTAAAGACAGAGGAACACGTCTGGGAGCTGGAGTGATACCATCACTTGCCCCAGAAGTACGCACAGAGAGACGGACACCGGATCCGGTACTGTGTCTGGCACCCACAGCACAGCGAATCCAGGAACAGTGGGATCTCTAGATGCCCCCTAGTACCAGAGTGAAGCAACACGGAGGGGTCAGTACAGCATAGAGGACCCAAGTTGCCTAGCCAAGTGGTACCAGCAGTAAGCAGAGAGAGACGTGAGGAATCCCAGCAGTTTAGCTTGAAGCAGCAGCTCAGGACACACACACAGTGCAGCACAAGGAGGCCAACGACCCGGACAGGGTGTGGGGAGAGAGCCCAGCTCCATTACAGACTCCGTGGACTATAATCTGCAATAATATCAGCAGTAAAGCTTTGGAAAACAACTTTGGAGTCTGTGTAGTGATTGCGACCTTTGCTCCAGATCCAGCACAGAGACAATTCCTCCCTGCAGATCCAGCCTGTCAGCTCTGCAGCATCAGGACAAGAAGGGAACTACAGTATCAACTAAACGTAAGTGTGTGTGTCCTCCAACTCTTCCCCACCATCTATAACCCCAATAGACTTTAACCCTTTACTGCCGCGGGGGATACAGTTCCCCCCACTGGAACTATACCACCTCCGCTGCCCTCACATCACCCCCGGAGGTTCTGCAGCAGCGGCGGCCCCCATTACTGGCCGCATCAAGTGGGTGGCGTCACCCGTGACAATATCCCTTGTAAATAAATCCCCTTTTATTGTGCTGAGCCAGGGACACGGTCCGGACCAGGCCACCAGTGACATCCCCAGCAGCAGATCGGTCCGGTACCGAGTACCCCACGTCCCTTGGGGCTCCACAGCCTGGCGTCACGAACAGGATCTACCCGGTCCAAAAGAATTGGACCCTGTGCGCCATCTGAACTGTATATTTGAGAATCCGCCATTTTGGAGCGAGCGGCGCGCGGGAAAGAAAGGGGGCGGTACCCTGCATTGGCGCGAACCCAGCCTCCTCCCCTGGTGCTGACGATATCCGGCGGGGAAGGAGATCCCTGCTGCGCCCCGGAACCTCCCATAGACATCCGGACGGAAGCAGAAGACGGAGGGCGCATAATAACTAAGGGGGCCCAAGATGTCGCAGCCCGATGCACAAGACGGCGGCGGAGTAGCCGATGGAGCTGCAGCGTCGGGTCAGCCAGTAGCGTCCGGCAGTGCAGCGGCGCAAGGAACAGCATCCATAATGCCATTCCTGATGCCGTATACTCCAGGGGCAATGTGGCTGCCCCAATACTCCGGTGAGCCTAATACTTTAACTGACTTTATGCAAAAGATTAAAGAGTATTATGTGATGTATCCCCTCACTGAAGCCCAGCGTGTAGGAATGATAATGGGACAGTTAACGGGCAATGCACGGCGGGAGGTCGCGTCCTGGCTGGACACCGATAAGGACACTGTAGAGCATCTAGCAACCAGACTAAAAGCAACGTTTGAATCTGCTGTTGATACCCGGGCTAAGATAAGGTTCTTTGCATGCCACCAGAAACCTAAACAGAGTGCTAGAGACTTTGCATTGAACCTGCAGGAAGCACTCAAGCTGGCAGAACCTGCTTTAGCCCCGGGAGCTGATAAAATGCTATTTGACCAATTTATTGAGGGCCTCCATTCCCCTTCCCATCGAGGACAGTTAAGCATGATACTGCTGCAGAACACTGACATGACATTTACTGAGCTGAAAGACAGAGCTATCCATCTGCAGCAACTGGAGGAGCCAAGGGAATTAACATCTGTGCTTGACACTGCAGCAGCAACTCAGCAGGCGGCAGCACCAGCGACATCTGCTATGTCCACGGCTGCTGCTGAGGCCGGGGACTATATCTCAAATGCAGCCATCAACCAAAAGCTAGATGCCCTGACAGACACCGTGATCTCCATGGCCAAGGTCATCAAGGAACTGCGAGAGTCAAAACCTGCACCCAAGATCGAGTTGGCGACCAGCAGAGAGGATGTTCCGTGGATGAGGCCCAGAAGATACCCAGCAGCAAGAGGACGACCCAGCGATCGCTACCAACCAGATGGACAGCCCGTCTGCCGCCGTTGCCAGAAACCAGGCCATTTTGCTCGAGAGTGTCCTTTAAACGACGATACCCTGGGCAGGCGGGCCGCTCCCCAGGTATGAACGCTCAAGGCCCCTCAGCCTGGTATGACAAATTTGTGGGAGGAAAGCCAGTGATCCCTATTGTGTTGGATGGCATCCCCTTTAGTGCCTTGCTGGATACCGGATCCCAAATAACATCCATCCCACATGTTCTATATAAAAGGTACTGGGCTGATTCAGACATTACTAATGCGCCAGATGGCTTTAACTTTGAAGTGTGGGCTGGTAATGGATTGATGATACCAAAAGTTGGATTTAGAGAGATGAATATTCAGGTTGGGAAGGTAGAATTGCAGAAACAGGGTATTATAATCGTAGATGTCGACCGGCGAGGCCGTGAACCCGTGATGGTGGTAGGAATGAATGTTATTGAGAAATGTTTTTCCGAAGTGTTAAGTGTTTTGCAGCAAATCGCCGAGACTGCCGGAACAGGACAACAGAGGCTTCTGCACAAAGAGATCAAAGCCCTGATGTTGAAGCAGCAGGTAGAAATCTCCGGAGGTGAGATCGGCAGTGTCAGAGTAAGTGACCCAATACCTATTGTAATTCCTCCCAAAACTGAAATGTTGGTGTGGTGCAGAGCCGCAATAGGCATTAAAGGGCAAGATTATCAAGCCCTGGTAGAACCCGTGTACTCAGACAGTAGACCGACCATACTCACTGCTAGAGGGGTGGTTGACGTACACAGGGGAAGAGTGCCATTACGCCTATTGAACTGCGGAGAAGATGAGGTCACATTACCAAAGTATGCTACCATGGCTAAGTTGTACACGGTTGATAACAACAACATCACCGTCGCTGAGCCCTTGAACCCGTCATACCAGGCGGATGACAATGGCTCAGAGGAGAAGCTGGAGGATTGGTGCCAAAAGTTGCATGTAGGTACCAGTTCTACACCTCCCCGTCACAAGCATGGAGTATACCGGGTAGTGAAAGAATATGAGCAGATATTCAGCAAACACCCGTTAGACTTTGGGCAGATCAAAGGGGTAGAGCACACTATACCCACAGGTAACCATCAACCTATAAAAGAAAGGTATAGACCCTTACCACCAGCTCACTACCAAACCACCAAAGACATGCTCAGAGAAATGAAATCTGCAGGGGTAATAAGAGACAGTTGTAGCCCCTGGGCAGCACCTCTAGTGTTAGTCAAAAAGAAGGATGGGACCATGAGAATGTGCGTAGATTACCGGCAGATTAACCACATTACACATAAGGACGCATACCCATTACCTAGGATTGAGGAGTCATTAGCTGCATTAAAATCTGCTAACTACTTTTCCACCCTTGATCTGACTAGTGGGTACTGGCAGGTTCCTGTGGCTGAGGCCGACAAGGAGAAGACAGCGTTTACTACGCCGATGGACCTCTGTGAGTTCAATTGTATGCCGTTCGGACTCTGCAACGCACCCGGGACCTTCCAACGTCTGATGGAGAGCTGCCTAGGACACAAAAACTTTGAGACTGTCCTCCTGTACCTAGATGACGTCATTGTATATTCGAAGACGTACGAGCAACATCTACAAGACCTGGCAGAAGTGTTCGAAGCTTTATCGAGATATGGCATGAAAATCAAGCCATCCAAGTGTCACCTTCTCAAACCAAAGGTACAGTACCTGGGACATGTCGTGAGTTCAGAGGGAGTAGCACCGGATCCTGATAAAGTCACAGCAATAAGGGATTGGCCAAGACCTACGAATGTAAAAGAAGTGAGGCAATTCCTGGGCCTGGTAGGCTATTATAGAAGATTTATCCGAGGATTCACGAAGCTAGCAGCTCCTCTGCAAGACATTCTGGTAGGACGATCAAAGAAGACTTCAAACTGTAATTCCCTGGCATGGTGGGATGAAGAAAGAGAAGATTCCTTCAATAAACTAAAAAGTGCGCTGACGGGAGAAGAGATCCTGGCATACCCTGATTACCATCAACCATTCATTCTTTACACGGATGCCAGCAACGTGGGACTGGGAGCAGTATTGTCGCAGAAGCAAGGAGGCAAAGAACGAGTTATTGCCTTTGCAAGCAGGAAGCTCCGGCCTACAGAACGAAATCCCGAGAACTACAGCTCCTTCAAGTTAGAGCTACTAGCAGTAGTCTGGGCTGTAACCGAACGCTTTAAACATTACTTAGCAGGTGCAGAATTCACCATCTACACGGATAACAACCCGTTGACTCACCTGGACACAGCCAAATTAGGTGCTTTGGAGCAGCGATGGATAGCCCGGCTATCAAACTACAACTTTGTCATCAAATATCGGGCAGGCCGCAAGAATGGGAATGCAGATGCCTTATCCCGGATGCCGCACCTGAAAGACGTGGAAGAGGAACCGGAAGAGTTGGAAGAGATTGAACTCCCGGCCTTTCATCGTTCAAGGGTAGAAGATTATCGACCCGGCATCTACCAAAAGAAACAGGAAATAAACCTTAACCCGTTAAGACACTACGGATGGGCTGAAGCTCAAGATACTGATCCAGCCGTGAAGCTAGTGAAAGAACTGCTTACGCAACAACATGCACACCCTGGACAGAATGCCCCAGCTGAATCTATACAGCTATGGAAGGATAAAGGCAAGTTGTTCCTGCATCAAGGGAAGCTCTGTAGACGATTTACCAATCCCAAGACGCATGAACTGGTCTGGCAGATAATCGTGCCCAAGCGAGACACTCAAATGGTCTTAGAGGCTTATCATGACAACGCAGGTCATTTCGGATGGAAGAAGTTAGAAGCAATCCTGAGAGACAGATTTTATTGGGCTGGCATGAGAAGATCCATTGAACTATGGTGCAGAAGATGTGCCGCATGCAACCTCAGAAGGAAAGATCTACAGAAAGCTCCACTTCAACCAATAATAACCAAGCAGCCTCTTGAACTAGTCGCATTAGATCACGTCAAGTTGTCACCAAGCCGGTCAGGCTATGTCTATGCCCTAACCATCGTGGACCATTACTCACGCTTCTTAGTGGTGGTACCAGTCAAAGACTTGACAGCGAAGACGGCAGCAAAAGCATTCCAGACGCATTTCTGTAGACCACATGGTTACCCAGAACAAGTCCTTGCAGACCAAGGTCCAGCTTTTGAATCAGAACTATTCAAGGAATTCTGCAATATGTACGGTTGCAAGAAGATTCGCACAACAACATATCATCCCCAAACAAATGGTCTATGCGAGAAAATGAATCATATCGTAATCGAACTGTTAAAGACCTTATCAGAGTCAGAAAGAAACCAGTGGCCAGATAAATTACCTGATTTGGTAGACTTATACAACTATGTCCCCGTGAGTTCTACAAACTGCACTCCAGCTTATCTTATGCGTGCAAGACCCGGTAAGCTACCAATTGATCTAGAAATGGGAGTTGAAAAGCAAGATACAGAATTGGAAGAAACAGATTGGGATACCAAACGTCAGAAACAGTATCACCAAGTGCAAGAATGTGTAGAGAGAAACTTACAACAAGCAAGAGCAAGACAAGAGAAAACCTTTAATAAACATGCTCAAGCAATGCCATTACAAGAAGGTGATCAAGTTCTCAAGAGAAAGAGACATACAGGCAAACTGGATAATCAGTGGGAAGCAGTCCCATACACAGTCCTACCATCTAACCTAGACAATGTTAAAACCTATTTGATAAGCAAAGATGAAGGAAGAACTTCACAAGTCATATCTCGTGATCAACTTAAATTGTGTCCTCCCCGTGACACTGTTAACCCCTCGGAGCCTGACACCTGAGTACCCCAAAGCCTGGGCTCGACATATCTTTTCTTGTGTCACGAACAGGATATCGTGCCTGGTTTTACCGGGTACTGTGCCCCTTGGACTTGGACTATTGAAACAAACTTTTTCCGACCTTGCTTGGCGCCAAAAATGGGTTCCCGCCATTACTGCAGGAGGACCTAAGATGGCGCCATACCCATGTACTAATTGCCATGTGCAGGCCCGGGGGAGTGCCTCAGCCCATAGAGGAAGGATGGCCAAGACGGAGGCGCCAAAAAGTGTGGCCGCCCAGATTGCCATCAATCAATCAGTGGGGCGGCCCACAGGAAGTTCCTCGGGAGAGGCCGTCCATAAGAAGACAAACCGGAAGAGAAGGACAGAAACAACAAGGCTCTTTTGTACCCGGCACCCCGTTGAAGAGACATTGTGCATGAGCTTAAAGAGCAAACTAGAGCTGTGCAAGGCAACCCAGCAGCGGCGTCCCTCTTAACCTTAGAGGGGGATGCTGACTACTGGAGGGACGCGTTTGGATGGCTCCACCAGGAAATGGAAGAAGCCCTGGCGTGGGTGTGCCAACGGTGGAGCGCGGAACGGACCTACGAACCTCCGTCCATGAGAGCGAACCGCGAGGCGCAAGAGGTGACAGTAGCAGAACGACTAGTTGTGGAGTACAGTGCCACTCTACCACCCGTTCCACCACCCGTCCAGACCCGTGACACAGGTGTTCAGACGGAATCCCCGACCACACCACCATCCCGTACCAGCAATTGTCTCCAGCTGGAGGCAGCGCGAATGTTCCCCATAGTACTAAACATTATAGTCGAGGAGGAGTACGACGAGACGGACTACGAGGAACCGGAGGACGTCGAAGGAGCATCCAGAGAGAGCCCCCCAGAAGCTGCGTGGCGGACCGTGTGGCAGTGGCAGCAGCGAGGAACCCCCGCCATAGTGAGCTCAGCGGAGACACGAGTAGTATCCAGAGTCCCAACCAGCAACTCACCACCCCCACAGTACCAACCATCCCAGCAGTCTCCATCATCTTTAAATAAAAGAGACCAGCTAGCCAGACAACGACACCGAGAGGAGTGGTTCCAGAGAGAACAGGCAACCAGGCAACTACGGGACGAAGGCTGGGGATTCTTACGAGAACCCTGACTTACACACGATGTGTTCTTTGCAAGACGCAATGTGGAATCCTACCTGCAGAGAGGACACCCGGACAGAGACCTTTATCGAGGTGAGCAGGTCACTTACGTCCGGCACCCTGGCCCAATAGGCTGGTTCGCTATAAGGATCTCCTGCGTAGAAACCTTGCATAAGCAATAGACTCCCTTGTTGAGACATTGCCCTGTAAATAGCCCCTTCCAGCAGCCATGGCCTTTTTATTTTTGCCTTTTCCTTTTTGCAACCATGAATAATGAGTGTCCCCTTCGAGTTTGTCTTCGGCTGAAGATTCAGAGACTTTATTTCAAACTTTCCTCCCCTGTTATTGATGATGTGCGCTGTATGAGCAGCGGCCCGGCGGTGATAATACACACTGGACTGTGCTGGACAATATATTACCGCTGGGTCTGCATAGTTAGTACCGGTCCCCGTTGGACCGAGTTAATAGTGTCTTTATATGCAGATAGTGAAACCGGAGAGTAACAAACTTTGCCTGGGCTGGGGCTTGACACTTCACAGTATTTTTTAGTCTGGACCAGTGAAAGTGGACATGTGCGATTTGCCACCCTCAACTGCGTAATTTTAGCTTGGCTGGCAGAAAAAAAATGTGCAGGTCTCTGCCCTATTTTTAATTGCCAGCCAAGGTAAAACTAGGCAGCTGAGGGCTGTTATTCTCAGCGGGGTTAGGGCCCATTGTTTTAGCCCCCCCACGCTAAAGAATAGCAGCCTATAGCTACCCCTGAAAATGGCGCATTCATTGTAGTGCCATTTCCATGTTTTTTATCAAGCTCTTCCAGCGGCCCTGGTGGAGGTGACATGCTGGGTGATAAGGGGTTAATACCAGGTTTGTATTGGCAGCTGGTATTATGCACTGAGATTCTTAATGTTGGGCCAGGTTAGACCTGGCCATTAAGAATCTCAAAGAAATAGTAAAAAAGACACAACATATAGGCAAATCATTTTATTATAAAGACACAGAAACACTTATTGACCCCCTCTTTATTAACCTAACACCATCATACCCTTCAACAATCCTCGTTTTCTCTGTTGCTGGACACATAAGTTATGAACATCAGAGACCATGGTTATGAAGAACACATCTTGCCCCCGAAGCCTCTGATCACTGAATGACTTAGCTGAGATCTGTGGCATAGTAAGTGGTGAGGTCACCCAAGGACACCGTTGAGATTACTATGGCAATGGTGTCCTCACGTGACCTTACTTACTCCAGGCTTACCCCACTGCTATCCCCGCAGTTCCTGAATGACCCACAGGCTGGGAGTAAATGAGGTCATCCAAGGACACCCTGTCATGGTTACCGCTAGCTAGTGGTTGCTATGGCAATGGTGTCCTCATGTGACCTCACCGGTTACCATGCTTCACTTCTCAGCTTACACATTCGGTGATCACAGACCATGGGAAGAGGACGCACTTTGCTCATCCCCATGGCCTCTGATGTAGCACAGCTGTGTGTGTCAAACAGAGAGGAGACAAGGATTTTTAATATTTAAAGATTCCATAATAACAGGGTCTGTACCACAGGACTGGCGTATAGCAAATGTGGTGCCAATATTCAAAAAGGGGACAAAAACTGAACTTGGAAATTATAGGCCAGTAAGCTTAACCTCTACTGTGGGTAAAATCCTAGAGGGTTTTCTAAGAGATGCTATACTGGAGTATCTGAAGAAAAATAACCTCATGACCTATTATCAACATGGTTTTACGAGGGACCGTTCCTGTCAAACTAATCTAATAACCCTCAAGTGGGTGTATTGTAGTATTGCCCTTTGGCCAGGGCAGCCAAAAATTGGGAGGCTCCTCTTTGTCCATGGATAGAGACGTGCAGGAGGGCCTGTAAACCTCAAGTGGGTGTATTGTAGTATAGCCCTTTGGTCAGGGCAGCCAAAAATTGGGAGGCTCCTCTTTGTCCCTGGATAGAGACGTGCAGGAGGGCCTGTTAACAAGAACTGGGTGTATTGTAGTATAGCCCTTTGGTCAGGGCAGCCACAAATTGGGAGGTTCAACAATGACCCATGCATACAGACATGCAGTAGGGCCTGTAACCCTCAAGTGGGTGTATTGTAGTATAGCCCTTTGGTCAGGGCAGCCACAAATTGGGAGGTTCAACAATGACCCATGCATACAGACATGCAGTAGGGCCTGTAACCCTCAAGTGGGTGTATTGTAGTATAGCCCTTTGGTCAGGGCGGCCAAAAATTGGGAGGTTCAACAATGACCCATGCATACAGACATGCAGTAGGGCCTGTAACCCTCAAGTGGGTGTATTGTAGTATAGCCCTTTGGTCAGGGCAGCCAGAAATTGGGAGGCTCCTCTTTGTCCCTGGATAGAGACGTGCAGGAGGGCCTGTAACCCTCAAGTGGGTGTATTGTAGTATAGCCCTTTGGTCAGGGCAGCCAAAAATTGGGAGGCTCCTCTTTGTCCCTGGATAGAGACGTGCAGTAGGGCCTGTAACCCTCAAGTGGGTGTATTGTAGTATAACCCTTTGGTCAGGGCGGCCAAAAATTGGGAGGTTCAACAATGACCCATGCATACAGACATGTAGTAGGGCCTGTAACCCTCAAGTGGGTGTATTGTAGTATAGCCCTTTGGTCAGGGCAGCCAGAAATTGGGAGGCTCCTCTTTGTCCCTGGATAGAGACGTGCAGGAGGGCCTGTAACCCTCAAGTGGGTGTATTGTAGTATAGCCCTTTGGTCAGGGCAGCCAAAAATTGGGAGGCTCCTCTTTGTCCCTGGATAGAGACGTGCAGTAGGGCCTGTAACCCTCAAGTGGGTGTATTGTAGTATAACCCTTTGGTCAGGGCGGCCAAAAATTGGGAGGTTCAACAATGACCCATGCATACAGACATGTAGTAGGGCCTGTAACCCTCAAGTGGGTGTATTGTAGTATAGCCCTTTGGTCAGGGCGGCCAAAAATTGGGAGGTTCAACAATGACCCATGCATACAGACATGTAGTAGGGCCTGTAACCCTCAAGTGGGTGTATTGTAGTATAGCCCTTTGGTCAGGGCAGCCAAAAATTGGGAGGCTCCTCTTTGTCCCTGGATAGAGACGTGCAGGAGGGCCTGTAACCCTCAAGTGGGTGTATTGTAGTATAGCCCTTTGGTCAGGGCAGCCAAAAATTGGGAGGTTCAACAATGACCCATGCATACAGACATGCAGTAGGGCCTGTAACCCTCAAGTGGGTGTATTGTAGTATAGCCCTTTGGTCAGGGCAGACAAAAATTGGGAGGCTCCACATTGTCCCTGGATAGAGACGTGCAGGAGGGCCTCAAAACATTTTTCCCATTGAAAAGGAGCGGGTCTCCTGTCGTTGTAATGCCCATTCTAAAAGAATGGGCGAAAAAATTTACCACTGCGGTATACCTCAAACAACAGCCTAACTATTGTAACGGTCATCATGGTGTCACATGAGGAGAAGGAGGAGCAGTCCAGCGATTAGCCAAAGTCCGGAAGTGTGTACCCATGGGTGAGTGGAAGTACATGTCAAATTCAAATAACAAAATTTTAATTCAGTTGTCATTTGCTGGTGGTGTGGTGAAGTCTGGCCCAATCCAACCCTTGTTCATCTTGATCAGAGTCAGCCTGTCCGCATTTTCAGTTGACAGGCAGGTGCGTTTATCAGTGATGATTCCACCTGCAGCACTGAAAACACGCTCTGATAAAACGCTAGCGGCAGGGCAGACCAGGACTTCCAAGGCGTAGAGAGCCAATTCATGCCACGTGTCGAGCTTGGAGACCCAATAATTGAAAGGCACAGAGGAATCTCGCAGTACAGTTGTTCGATCTGCAAGGTACTCCTTCAGCATCTGCCCAAACTTAGCATTTCTGGTGGCACTACCCCGCACCTCAGGGGCTGTGGTACGTGAGGGGCTGAGAAAACTGTCCCACATCGTAAAGACAGTTCCCCTGCCTCTGGCGGATTGGACTTGTGCCCCTCTCGGCCGTACGCCTTGGTTGTCCACCGAATCCTGACCTATGGCGCTAGCGTTTTGTGAGGGAAATTATTTCACTACTTCCGTGACTATGGCCCTGTGGAACTGCTGCATTTTGGCTGACCTCTCCGCTTCAGGAATGAGAGACATAAAGTTCTCCTTGTAGCGTGGGTCTAACAGTGTTGCCAACCAGTACTGATTGTCGGCCAAGATGTTCTTAACGCGAGGGTCACGAGACAGTCAGCTTACCATAAAGTCAGCCATGTGCGCCAGACTCTTAAAAGCCATCACTTCAGTATCCAGACCAACACGATGACTGAACATGCTGTCCTCCTCCTCCTCCTCCTCCTCCTCCTCATCTCCCCTGTCCTCTGGCCAGCCACGCTGAATCGAGGGTATGACTGGTGTGCATGTCATATCCTCAATTTGGCCAGAGAGTTGCTCCATGTCTTCATCCTCCTCCTCCTCGTCATAGTCCTCCACTGCACGTTGTGATGAGATGAGGCTGGGCTGTGTGTTTTCACCCACACCAACTACTGTTTCTTGCTCAAAGTCATCGCGCTCGGCCTGCAATGCATCCTCTTTGATTTTCAGCAGAGACCGTTTTAGAAGGCAGAGTAGTGGTATGGTGACGCTAATAATGGCGTCATCGCCGCTCACCATCTTGGTGGAGTCCTCAAAGTTTTGGAGGACGGTGCATAGGTCCGACATCCATCTCCACTCCTCAGGTGTTATGTGTGGAGTTTGACCCATTTCCCGACGGCTTAGGTGATGCAGGTAGTCCACAACTGCCCTCTTCTGCTCACATATCCTGACCAACATGTGCAGAGTTGAATTCCAACGCGTGGGGACATCACACACCAGTCTGTGGGCCGGAAGACGCAAACGGCACTGAAAGCCGGCAAGGCTGGCTGAAGCAGCAGGTGACTTGCGAAAATGTGCAGACAGACGCCGAACTTTTACCAGCAGGTCAGACACCTCTGGGTATGACTTCACAAACCTCTGAACCACCAGGTTGAGCACATGGGCCACGCATGGAACATGCGTCAGCTGCCCTCGCCTCAAAGCTGCCACCAGGTTCCGGCCATTGTCACACACGACCTTTCCTGGCTTTAGGTTCAGAGGTGTGAGCCAGTGATCTGCCTGCTGTTTCAGAGCTGTCCACACCTCTTCTGCAATGTGGGGTTTGTCACCTATGCAGACTAGCTTCAGCACAGCCTGTTGCCGCTTTGCAGAGGCAGTGCTGCAGTGCTTTCAGCTTGGGACTGGTGTGGAGGGTACAGTGGATGAGGATGCACAGGAGGAGGAGGAGGCTGAGGAGCATGACATTCCGGAGCTGTAGAGTGTCGGTGAAACCCTGACAGAGGTAGGGCCTGCTATCCTTGGTGTGGGAAGGACGTGTTCCGTCCCTCGCTCAGACTGGGTCCCAGCCTCCATAATATTAATCCAGTGTGCCATCAAGGAGATGTAGCGGCCTTGCCCACAAGCACTTGTCCACGTGTCTGTTGTTAGGTGGACTTTGGCTGAAACAGCGTTGTTCAGGGCACGTGTGATGCTGTTGGACACGTGGTTATGCAATGCGGGGACGGCACATCTGGAGAAATAGTGGCGGCTGGGGACCGAGTAACGTGGGACAGCAGCCGCCATCAGGTCGCGGAATGCGTCCTTCTCCACAAGCCGGAAAGGCAACATTTCTAGCGCTATGAGTTGCGAAATGTGATCATTCAGGACTGTGGCATGTGGGGCGTTGGCAGCGTATTTGCGCCTGCGTTCAAATGTTTGCTGAATGGATAATTGAACGCTGCGCTGGGACAAGGACGTGCTTGATGGTGGTGTAATTTGTGCGTGGGCAACTTCAGGTGCAGGGCCGGAGGCTTGTTCGCGGTCAGCATGGACAGGGGATTGGCTCGCGCGCACAACAGGCGAAGACGTGGCAGTGACATCAGAAACCACCGCTCCTCGACTCTGTTGTACTTCCCACAAAGTCGGGTGCTTGGCTGACATGTGCCTGATCATGCTGGTGGTGGTCAGGCTGCTAGTTTTCGTACCCCTGCTGATAATGGCATGGCAGGTGTGGCAAATGGCCTTTTTAGAGTCTTCTGGAGCCAACTTAAAAAACTCCCAGACTCTGGAAGACCGAACATTTGCACAGGCACCTTGAGTCGTGTTGTTGTTCCGGGGAACGGTTGCCTGCCTTCTGCCTGCAGACGCAACCCTGCTTCGTACTGCCTGTTGGGATGCTACGCCTCCCTCCCCCTGTGCACTGCTGTCCTCGCTCTGCATATCCTCCTGCCATGTTGGGTCAGCTACTGGATCATCCACCATGTCGTCTTCCTCTTCAGCACCCTGATCCTCCTCCTGACTTCCTGGCAATTGTGTCTCATCATCGTCCACCCCTTGTTGAGATACTTTGACAACGTTCCGTTCGTCATAACGTGGCTGCTCAAATATTTGGGAATCTGTACATACCAACTCCTCATGACCTACTTCAAGAGGAGATGGCGACAGGCCAGATTCTGCGAATGGATACGTGAACAGCTCTTCCGAGTGTCCTAGTGTGGGATCAGTAATGTCCGTGGACGTGTACTCGGCCAGGTGGTAGGAAGGAGGATCAGGTTGGGAAATGTGCGGTGCAGTATCACGGCTACTGACAGTTGACCGTGTGGAAGACAGGGTGTTTGTGGAGGTGCCCATCTGACTTGAAGCATTATCCGCTATCCAAGTAACAACCTGTTGACACTGGTCTTGGTTCAACAGCGGTGTACTGCTGCGGGCCCCAAGAATTTGGGACAGGACGTGCGAGCGAGGAGATGTGGCCCTTTGTTGTTGCGAAATTAGTGCTTGCACATGACCTCGGCCTCTGCCTGCACCACCATCACGTCCACTTCCTTGTTCCTTGCCAATGCACTTGCCAACGCCTTTGCGCATTTTGCCTGTATAGAGCGACAACCGTCTGGTGATTGTAGAGGTCACAGGAGATTATGATTTTAGTTCCCTAACCTGTATCAAGGTATGACGTACACCAGTCTGGTGACTGTTGAGATCACAAGAGATTAGGATTTTAGTTCCCTAACCTGTATCAAGGTATGACGTACACCAGTCTGGTGACTGTTGAGATCACAAGAGATTAGGATTTTAGTTCCCTAACCTGTATCAAGGTATGACGTACACCAGTGTGGTGACTGTTGAGATCACAAGAGGTTAGGATTTTAGTTCCCTAACCTGTATCAAGGTATGACGTACACCAGTCTGGTGACTGTTGAGATCACAAGAGGTTAGGATTTTAGTTCCCAAACCTGTATTAAGGTAGTACGTACACCTGTCTGGTGACTGTAATGGTTTCACGAGAGGATTTTAGTCCCTAACCTGTATTAAGGTAGTACGTACACCTGTCTGGTGACTGTAATGGTTTCAGGAGAGGATTTTAGTCCCTAACCTGTATTAAGGTAGTACGTACACCTGTCTGGTGACTTTAATGGTTTCAGGAGAGGATTTTAGTCCCTAACCTGTATCAAGGTATGACATACACCAGTCTGGTGACTGTTGAGATCACAAGAGATTAGGATTTTAGTTCCCTAACCTGTATCAAGTTATGACGTACACCAGTCTGGTGACTGTTCAGATCACAAGAGATTAGGATTTTAGTTCCCTAACCTGTATCAAGTTATGACGTACACCAGTCTGGTGACTGTTCAGATCACAAGAGATTAGGATTTTAGTTCCCTAACCTGTATCAAGGTATGACGTACACCAGTCTGGTGACTGTTGAGATCACAAGAGATTAGGATTTTAGTTCCCTAACCTGTATCAAGTTATGACGTACACCAGTCTGGTGACTGTTCAGATCACAAGAGATTAGGATTTTAGTTCCCTAACCTGTATCAAGTTATGACGTACGCCAGTCTGGTGACTGTTCAGATCACAAGAGATTAGGATTTTAGTTCCCTAACCTGTATCAAGTTATGACGTACACCAGTCTGGTGACTGTTCAGATCACAAGAGGTTAGGATTTTAGTTCCCTAACCTGTATTAAGGTAGTACGTACACCTGTCTGGTGACTGTAATGGTTTCACGAGAGGATTTTAGTCCCTAACCTGTATTAAGGTAGTACGTACACCTGTCTGGTGACTGTAATGGTGTCAGGAGAGGATTTTAGTCCCTAACCTGTATTAAGGCAGTATGTACACCTGTCTGGTGACTTTAATGGTTTCAGGAGAGGATTTTAGTCCCTAACCTGTATTAAGGTAGTACGTACACCTGTCTGGTGACTGTAATGGTTTCAGGAGAGGATTTTAGTCCCTAACCTGTATTAAGGTAGTACGTACACCTGTCTGGTGACTGTAATGGTGTCAGGAGAGGATTTTAGTCCCTAACCTGTATTAAGGTAGTACGTACACCTGTCTGGTGACTTTAATGGTGTCAGGAGAGGATTTTAGTCCCTAACCTGTATTAAGGTAGTACGTACACCTGTCTGGTGACTTTAATGGTGTCAGGAGAGGATTTTAGTCCCTAACCTGTATCAAGGTATGACGTACACCAGTCTGGTGACTGTTGAGATCACAAGAGATTAGGATTTTAGTTCCCTAACCTGTATCAAGTTATGACGTACACCAGTCTGGTGACTGTTCAGATCACAAGAGATTAGGATTTTAGTTCCCTAACCTGTATCAAGGTATGACGTACACCAGTCTGGTGACTGTTGAGATCACAAGAGATTAGGATTTTAGTTCCCTAACCTGTATCAAGTTATGACGTACACCAGTCTGGTGACTGTTCAGATCACAAGAGATTAGGATTTTAGTTCCCTAACCTGTATCAAGGTATGACGTACACCAGTGTGGTGACTGTTCAGATCACAAGAGGTTAGGATTTTAGTTCCCTAACCTGTATTAAGGTAGTACGTACACCTGTCTGGTGACTGTAATGGTTTCACGAGAGGATTTTAGTCCCTAACCTGTATTAAGGTAGTACGTACACCTGTCTGGTGACTGTAATGGTGTGAGGAGAGGATTTTAGTCCCTAACCTGTATTAAGGTAGTACGTACACCTGTCTGGTGACTTTAATGGTGTCAGGAGAGGATTTTAGTCCCTAACCTGTATTAAGGTAGTATGTACACCTGTCTGGTGACTTTAATGGTTTCAGGAGAGGATTTTAGTCCCTAACCTGTATTAAGGTAGTACGTACACCTGTCTGGTGACTGTAATGGTTTCAGGAGAGGATTTTAGTCCCTAACCTGTATTAAGGTAGTACGTACACCTGTCTGGTGACTGTAATGGTGTCAGGAGAGGATTTTAGTCCCTAACCTGTATTAAGGTAGTACGTACACCTGTCTGGTGACTTTAATGGTGTCAGGAGAGGATTTTAGTCCCTAACCTGTATTAAGGTAGTACGTACACCTGTCTGGTGACTTTAATGGTGTCAGGAGAGGATTTTAGTCCCTAACCTGTATTAAGGTAGTACGTACACCTGTCTGGTGACTTTAATGGTTTCAGGAGAGGATTTTAGTCCCTAACCTGTATTAAGGTAGTTCGTACACCTGTCTGATGACTGTAATGGTGTCAGGAGAGGATTTTAGTCCCTATCCTGTATTAAGGTAGTAAGTACAAGAGTGTGGTGACTCTAATGGTCACAGAAAAGCTTGGATTCCAATCTGTATTACCCTGCCAATATCCTCCTAGATTAGTCCTGAGAAGGACTGTTCTGGTCACTGGAAAGCTTGGACTCTGATCTGGATCACCCTGCCTATATCCTCCTAGATTAGTCCTGAGAAGGACTGTTGTGGTCAGCAGCAGCAGTTTGCAGCCCTGCTCCGAATCTACCTATGAGGGCCGCAAATCTGTCCCTAAGCAGCAGCAGACACTCTCCCTACACTCACTGTCTGGATGGCTGTGTGCCGAGCACAGCGCGCCGGGAGTTATAAAGTCTCGGTCACGCTGTGCAGGGCGGCCAATCACTGCTATGCCACAACTAACAGGGCTGTGGCATTGCAGTGGTCTGCCAGCCAATCCCTGCACGTGGGCTGGCTCTCAAAAGAGCGCCAACATGCAGAGATGACGACCACGAGCACAGCACGAGTACAGTGATACTCGTGCGAGTACCGAGTAGTGGCGAGCATGCTCGCTCATCACTATTAATCAGTATGCCACCGCCACCAGGGACACTGAAAGAGGCTGCAGAATTCTGGGGTACTCGGTAGCTGGGTAGGCAGTCTATATATGTATTTCCTGGTAGCAATTGCCCAGTCCTGTGGCCCTGACCGGACATATAAAATGGGGTTATTTACAGGGGTAAAAAGAGTTTATAGAGTTTGTCGTGATGCCAGCTGAGGGATCTGGTCAGGGGTGACCAGCACTGCAGGTAGTGGTCACCAGGGGGTAGATGGTAGAGCAGCTAGATGGAGCATTCCTCTCAGCAGGACCTGGCCCCTGGGGTGTTAAAGTAGTTGGAGATTTTGTGTAGAATAAAAGATGTTGAAGACAGTGGTGCAGAGTAGTCGCAGAAAGGAATCAAGGAGACAGTCTGTGTTATTTACCATATTGCTTGCATAGCAGTCCATCAGCAGATCCACAGTACTGGTTCACTGGGCCGGGTGATCTGGTCAGTCTGAGAAGAATTAAGCACCGCTATGATTTGTATATGGGCTTCCAGCTGACTTTCTCCTTAGGTTGAGGTTCTAGGTACTATCTTTTTCCCCATGTGCCTCTTCCTTCCTCGTGGCTACTAGCAGGTAGGCAGGCGACCACAGACTTTTGAGACTCTGGACCACACTGGTTCTCTAGCCCAGTGTTTCCCAACTCCAGTCCTCAAGGCACACCAACAGGTCATGTTTTCAGGATTTCCTTAGGATTGCATAGGTGATAATTTAATCACTTGCACAGGGGATAATTCCATTATCTGTCTAATGATAAGGAAATCCTGAAAACATGACCTGTTGGTGTGCCTTGAGGACTGGAGTTGGGAAACACTGCTCTAGCCCTTTGACAGTCACTGTGCCTCTGGTAGTCCCACAATGTGGCTACTAAGCTTACAGCCCTGGAGCCTCCAGTTTACTGCCAGGCATTAAGTCCTGACAGCCTGAGGTCTTGGTACCTTTTCCAGCTTGTGTCTTGCACAGCCTGAAGGCTGTTAGCAGGCCCACACTCATCTGATATCCGACCCTGTCTCCTAAGTGTTTCTGAGTTCTCCTAATGCCCCCTCCCTAATCCTCACTACAGCTAGGCCCTCCCTCCAAGTAGTGTCTGTCACGACCTAAAACAGGCGTTTTTTTCCCCAACCCACTGATGAGAGTTTGGGAAGTGAGTGTATGCATAGGAAGTCCATCGTATGATACCTGAATTCTCGTCAGATGTGATATTAGGACCAATGGCGTTAACTACCACTGTGTTGACCAGACCGCATGAATGTGCCTTTTTTTAGGGACGGCTGTGGGCTGCTTTTCTTTAGCATAGTGTGGTTCCCTAAAACAATTAAAAAAAAATTAAAGTTTTGCAATTTTTTTATCTTTAAGTAATCCTATAGGAACAAAATGAATTTACTTTTTCTTCTCCCTTATAATACAGGGACATAAGAATATACTGCTATGTACATATGTATTGTATTTTAATTCTATGTACCTGTATAATCTGCTTTTAGGTTCACTGTCTGAAATACAGCTTAAGTATACCAAATTTTCCTATCTTCCTCAATGTGGGCTGTGGCTCATTCTCAAAGAAATCAGAGAAGTTGAAAATTGTTTGTTTGTTTATTTAACCCCTTCACGATCTTGGCCATATCTAAATGAGTCGGTCGACAGGGTACGGGGGAGTACTCGGATGTCGGGACATATGGTCACTTTGATGGGGGATCCGTGCCCTGCACCCTCAATGGCGGGGATAATGGGGGATGATGATGATGGATGGGGGAATGGTAACATGACACCACCTATGGTACCTGGTAACGTGGATACCAGCGCTGCGGCCGGCCGCTGAGGAGATGGAGGTGCAGCTCAGCATAGTACAGCTCTCCACAGATGGAGCTTAACCTCAGGGCAGCGGGGTTGGATGAGGGGCTTAGTAGTAGTGGTTCTGCTGTGAACGCTGCAGGCAGCGGTGGGGGAATCAGGCACACACACACAATTGTCTCTGTTTCGGTACCTTTTTACTGATGTCCGGTAACAGGTACAGTCCAGGAGAGTAACAAGGTTCTCGGTGCAATTTGCGACGTTCACCTTGGAAAGTTGCGAGGTCTCCTCTGTTATTGTGTGCAGTGATTGGGGTAAGTCCTGCCTGAAACTGAACTTGCTGCTCCTTCTCCCTCTCAGGGTACTACTCCATTACCGACATTGCGGACCTTTCTGCAGCTTCCCTATTCTCTGCTTAGGTCCCTGCTCCTGTACTTTGTCAGGTTTGAGTGTCCACTTTTCTTTACCTCAGGTGGATTAGATTCCCCTGGTCTGTCCGGGCTTTCTCTGCTGCGCTTTAGATTGTTAGCAGAATCGGACTCCGGTGTTCGGGTGGGCTAAAGGGTAACTAGGTCTGTCCCCTTCTTCTTTTCTTCTACTTCCTCTGTAATGGGAGCCCTCCACACCTTTCGGGTGGGCGGTACTCTTAATTGTCTGTCGACAAATTGATGCTTTGTCTGAGTGTATGCACGCCACCGTAAGGACCACTCTGACAACCGTGTCAAAGTAGAGCTTAATGACAAAGACCTTTATTTTAGGAGGGGTTAGCAGTTTTATTACTTAAGGGTGTTACTAGGTGATTGCATCATATTATGCTGAATCTACATTTTATTTTGAAAAAACATTCAATTCACATTCTGAAGGATATAGATGTGTGCCGAGAAAATCATTAACTATCGGCAATATCTTGTCTCCATCCCAGTTCCCCCACACTACTACACTACTAGGGATGGGCAAATCTACTCACTAGGACTCGTTACTCGGCGAGTAGTAAGGGACTCGCAGGACTCGCTACTCGGTGAGTTTCCCAGTGATTACTCGCACGAGTCCAATGCAAATCAATATCAATTCTAGTTTTGTCAGAAACGCTGACAAAACTAGGATTGCCATTGTTTGCATAAGACTCGGCTACTGTGCCAGTGATAGCAGGGAAACTCGCAAAGTAAACTGCTGTTACATTGCGAGCCGAGTCCAGCTGTCTTCTCTGTGCAGGCTGCCAGCTCCAGGGTCCTAGAGCCCGCCTGCTCACAGACATGATGTAGCAGTGCTGAGATTGTTCTCAGTCTGCTCATTCCCTGTGCATAGACATCTATCTTTGCACAGGCGATGTAGCAGAGAGGACATCGCGTTTTGGACTACGTCGGACGGAAGAGGATTTTTTTAATTAAAGATGGAGTCCCTAATGGCTTTTTTTTTTATTTCAAATAAAAAATTTTCTCTGTGTTGTGTTTTTTTTAACCCTTTATTGGAGATTCTAGGTGGCTGGGTCAAACGTGGCCTGACATTAAGAATCTCGGGCTTAATACCAGCTTGTATAACAAAGCTGGTATTAACCCCTTTATTACCCAGCGTGCTACCGCCACCAGGGCCGCTGGAAGAGCGGGGTTCAGCGCCAGAGGATGGCGCTTCAATGAACGCGCCATCTTCTGGGGCGGCTGCGGGCTGCAATTTGCAGCGGGGGGGTGCCCAGAAAGCTTGGGCATCCCTGCGCTGCGGATTCCAGCCCCCAGCTGCTTAGCTGTACCTGGCTAGACATAGAAATTGCGCGGAGCCCCACGCATTTTTTTTTTTATTATTTCATGAATTTCAGAGTCAGAGTCTCAGAGTCAGAATCTCAGAATTTCATGAAATAATTTTAAAAAAATGCGTGGGGCTCCGCGCAATTTCTATGTCTAGCCAGGTACAGCTAAGCAACTGGGGGCTGGAATCCGCAGCGCAGGGATGCCCAAGCTTTCTGGGCACCCCCCGCTGCAAATTGCAGCCCGCAGCCGCCCCAGAAGATGGCGCGTTCATTGAAGCGCCATCCTCTGGCGCTGAACCCCGCTCTTCCAGCGGCCCTGGTAGCGGTGGCACGCTGGGTAATAAAGAGGTTAGGGCCAGCTTTGTGTTATCAGCTGGCCCTAAGCCCGAAATTTATGGTGCTCACGCCAATATTAGACATGACCGCCATGAATTTCTATTAAATTGTTTTAAAAAAAACACAACACAAAGAAAAATTTTTATTAGAAATAAAAAAAAAAGCCATTAGGGACTCCATCTTTAATTAAAAAAATCCTCTTCCGTCCGACGCAGTCCAAAACGCGATGTCCTCTTTGCTACATCCCCTGTGCATAAATATAGATGTCTATGCACAGGGAATGAGCAGACTGAGAACAATCTCAGCTCTGCTACATCATCTCTATGCACAGACATTCATGTCTGTACACAGGGAATGAGCAGATTGACAACAATCTCAGCACTGCTACATCAGGCAGCAGGCGGGCTCTAGGACCCTGGAGCTGGCAGCCAGCACAGAGGAGAAAGCAGGACTCTTATCTGTGCGAGTTTCCCAGCCAGCGATTACAGTTGCAAAGTAAACGAGTCCAATGCAAATAAATGACAAAACTAGGATTGCTTCAGGCTGAAGCTTCCGAGACACATCTGCGATTTGTAAATCTCACACTACTCGCTATTACTCGCTTCCCCATGGACTCGCTAGACTCGCAACGAGTAGCGAGTCCTGTGCTCGGACTCGCTAGAGTCAAGCGATTCCGAGTAATTTAGGATTCGCCCATCACTATACACTACCCACCTGGCTGTATAATAAGGGGAGCTACCCCTGTGGTGGGAATAGGTGTGGTCTCTGTCGATACATGCAGATATCCAAGCAGTTTTCCAATCGGATTTCTGGACGAAGTTACATCATAAATAATTACATGAACTGCAATACTAGTCATCTGATATATATGGCATCATGTATTATTTGTAATAAAGACTATGTGGGATGTACTACTAGATCTTTAAAAATACGCCTGGGAGAGCATATTACCGCGTCCAATCCAAATACCAGAGCCTCCACTAGAAATCTATCTGGATTGTCCAGAAACTTTAAAGTTGCACACAATGGAGATATGTCCAGCCTGCGTGTTATGGGTATCGATAGAATCAATAAATACAAAAGGGGAGGGGACTGGGAGCGACAAGTTAGATGTAAAGAATTTTTCTGGATAATGACATTGAATGTGAGAGTTCTCCATGGACTCAACTACAAAACCGATGCAACTTATTTTTATTGATACCATATGATATGGAATAATGCAATATATGTAAATTTTACTGGAATAAGTTGCATTGGTTACTAATATAGGTTGGTTTGCTATATCATACTTGCAGGATTGCTCCAAAAACCTGCATTTCATGAGTTAATTAACTTCTTTAGCATTTAATTAGGACAGCTGTGTCTGAGGGTCAAGGTTTTATCTGTATGTAAGGATTGTTTGCACTCATTTTTGTTATGCTGTAGATAAAGAACTGTCGTTCGAAACGCGTCCAGCCTATCTTGGGACTGCGTTCCCATATTTACATGCAACACTAATTTTATGTCTTGATGATGTGATTTAATAAAGAAGAAACCTTCATATGGATTTCTGTCTGGTGCTGGATCCTTTACTTCTACTTTGTGGACTTCTACAGACAGTCAATCCAGGTACCATCGGTCCATTGGAATTGGGTGAGCACATATTTCCATTCCCCTTTTCCTACTTGAAACTATTCAATTCATATAGTGTGTGTTAGTTAGTATTTTAGCCTTGGATTAGTACAGTCGGTACGGGAAGATCTTGATAAGAGCTTCGACACTGCTACATCTAACTCAAAACATTATATATAAAACTAGAGGAAGGTGCAAGGATTCACATAACCATGCTGTTGGAATGTTTCTGAATGGCTTCAATAAACTTATATAAATTATTAACTATTTATTGCCATGACATTCCCCCCTTTGAAGACATTCAAAATCTTACCCTAATTCTTTGCCCTAGGCGGCGGAGGGGAAAAAGGTAGAGGAAAGGGGAGGAGACTTCACCAACATTGAGACAAACTGTAATGTCAGAATTCCTTTGCAGTTGGCCTTAGCCGCACCCTAAACTGTCCCTACTCTATCTTCTAAAATGGGTCTCAAGTTCTCGTATTTCTCCAAGGGATCTTGCGGCAATGGCAATGGCATCATTCTCAGGAATATATTTCTCCTTCATCATCAGGGCCTCTGAGATCTGCATACATTGTGGTCACTGTCTCCTTCATAGCGTGAGACATCATCTTCTTGATGCAAGGTATTACACAGCATGAAATTAGAGCCACTACGAATAGAACACAAAGGATTATTATACCTAGTTTGATAAGTGCTCTCTGCCATCCATCCCACCACCCAAACCAAGTGTCCCATGGATCCTTAACACCAGAATTATGAGCTAATTCTTCTTACAGGTCTGTGAGTCCTTTTAGGGCTTTGCTATGCTCCCATCTACCCTTGGTCAGGATCATGTGGTCTGGCAGGCTTCTACCCCATTTATCTTTGCGTTCTACCTGGAATGGTCTATATCCCCCATATTACCCATAGCTGTTGTAGATCTCGTGTCGTGTGCAATCTGTTTACTATGGTGTAGAAGTCAAACTGATATGTGACCCTTGTAGCTGTGGTACTAACATGACCTCCCGTATGATCTCCTATATTCTCTCCTACATGACCTTCCACGATCTTGTGACCTGCTCCCCTCTGCTTTATGCTGAGTATGTATATCAGGATTAAGGAGCAAAACAACCATTTTTGGCTTCTAGATCTAGTGCCTTCTTGCAGTGGGATGCGTGGATCCATGTAGGCCTTCCTTCAACTTTTACAGCCATAGAGGTGACCAGCAGGACTTGGAAGGGGCCATCGTATCTGGGCTCAACAGCACATCTGCTGAATCTTTTGATGAGAACCCAATCTCCTGGCTGGATATGATGGGTTCCCTCCAAGTTTTGAGGATCTGTGAGAGAGGAAAACTCGAGAATGTATTTTAGTCAAATGCTTTATTAATTCGGTAACAAACTTAGTCAAACTGTCATACTGTAGGGTCAACTGTTGGGGGAAATACAACCCTAGTCTGGGGGCACTTCCAAACAGAATTTCATAGGGACTTAGCTTAGTTGCACTAGCTGGGGTGTGTCTGACAGTGAACAAAGCGAGGGGAAGACTTTAATGCCACGGCTTACCCGTTTCCTGCGCTGCTTTCTGCATTTTTGCCTTTAATACCCAGTTTCCTCTCTTGACCGTTCCTGAATTTTTGGGATGATATGGAGTATGAAGGGCTAACTCTGTCCCCAGGGCCTGCCATATCTCTTTGGTCAGATTGGCTGTGAATGCTGGCCCTTGGTCACTCTCTATGGTTTCTGGGACTCCATATCTGCACACTATGTCTGAGAGAAGTTTCTTTGCAGTGGTTTTAGCAGATTGGTTCTTCACAGGGAAAGCTTCTGGCCATCCAGAGAATATGTCCACGACTACCAGTGCATATTCAAATCCTCCTGTGGGCGGCATCTGAATGTGGTCAATCTGTATGCATTGGAAAGGGTACAAGGGTCTAGGTGTACACTTCTGTGGAGTTTTCTCTGTTTTTCCTGGGTTACACAGGGCACAGACTAGGCATCCTCTGGTGTAATTTGCTGCCATAGTTGAGAAGCCATGTGCGTTGTAGTACTGTCTCACCAGATTGTGCATCTTCATTTTTGATTGATGGGTGGGGCCATGGGCCCATCTGGCAATCATTGGGTAGAGGGCTCGTGGGAGGCATGGTTTTCCTTTCACTAGTATCAGATGCTTCTTATCTTGCACAGCTCTATCTTGAATCCATTTTTCCTTCTCTTCATTGGATGCTTGCTTCTGCAGGATCAGGACCATGTTCTCCCAGGATTGTTCATCCGTCTTCTTCTTGTCCAGATCTTCTTTTTGTCCTGAGTCTTCTTCTTGTCCGAATCTTCTTCTTGTCCTGAGTCTTCTTTTTGTCCTGAGTCTGTCAAGAGATACAAGTTGGAGGGTTCTGTGATGAGTGGCTTCACTGCTGCTTCCTTAGCTGCCCTGTCAGTTATGTCATTCCCCACGGCTTCTCTTGAGGTCCCTCCAGTGTGTGCTTTTACCTTAAGTACCGCGACTCTTTCTGGCATCAGCAAGGACTCTAGCAATTCCTTCACCGCTCTATGGTGGCGTATTGGAGTTTCATTGGCTGCAATGAAGTCTCTCGCTCTCCAGATAGGCCCGTAGTCATGGCAGATGCCACATCCATAGCAAGAATCGGTATAAATGTTCGCTTTCGTCTGGGCTGCCATCTTGCAACCTTCGGTCAATGCAACCAATTCTGCTTCCTCTGCAGACATGGACGTGGGTAGTGGTTTGGCCATCAACACAGTATCTTCTGTGACCACCGCCATACCCGTGTGAAACCGTCCTTCTTGGTCCGCATATCTTGATCCATCTACGAAGAGAGTCAAATCTGGATCTTCCAGCGGCGTATCTGCGACTGTGTCAAATCCGGAGGTTTCTTGTCTCATAAGCGCATGACAGTTGTGCTGAACCATTTCAAAGTCAGATTCCTCTTCCACCGAAGTGTCAGAGACGTCACATTCCCCCCTTGAAAGAGGGAGGAGAGTTGCAGGTTTCAGGACATCACACCTGGAGATTGTCACGTTGTCTGGGAGTAGAAGGGGACATTATAGACATAGGTGACGTGCAGCAGAGAGATGTTTAGGTTGAGTCTGGGCCAGAATGGCAGTAATATCATGTGGAGCCTTCACCTTCAGACAGTGGCCCAGAATAACATCAGCTGTCTTATCCAGCAGTAGGTGGGTTGCAAAGACAGCTCTCATGCACGAAGGTGCTCCACAGGCAACTGGGTCCAGTCTGGCAGAGTAGTATCCCAGTGGGCGCTGTCTTCCCCCATGGAACTGTGTTAGGACTCCAATGGGATGTCCTTTCTTCTCCATTACAAACAGGCAGAAGGGTTTCTTATATTCAGGGAGTCCAAGGGCAGGAGAACATATGATGGCATCCTTCAGCGTGTAGAATCCATCAATGCCTTCAGTTGTCAGACAGAAAGGAATGTCTTTGAGGCAGTCATAGAGAGGCTGCATGTGGACTGATGCATCCAGGATCCAAGGACGGCACAATCGGAGTATTCAAGACTGTGGCTTCATTCACTGCCCGTAGATCTTGCACCATGCGAAACTAGGGACGGTGTCCCTTTGTTGTTTTCTTCTTGACTGGAAACAGTGGGGTGTTGCATGGTGACTTGGTCGGGATGACTGCTCCATTCTTGACGTAGGGCATCAGTTATTGTGTGATAGCATCCGATTGGGCAATGGAGAGAGGGTACTGGGCCTTACGGGGTACGCGGGCTCCTGGTTTAAGCTTGACTTCCACTGTCTTCCAATGTCTTAAGGGCCTTGGGCCCACAGGATGTCTGGTATCTGTGAAAGCCAGGCTGCTTCTGTAGGTTGTATTGTCTCAGCAAAATGAAATAGCTCAAAAACC